>JAHZMW010003008.1:0-16363 GCA_027743745.1 Alloscopus bannaensis
TGACGAAGCAGCGCAAAACGCATAATAACGTCACATTTTCGAAGCGTTTACGAAAACCACTACTCGTCATGCAGGGAATGTGTGCGAGCGTGTGTCACAGTACACATAACCGTCATCATCATCGTCAACTCTTTTACATACCTACCTTTCCTCTTAGTTAGATTTTTTAATGATTTTTGTATCCATCCCTTGCCAGCCTCTCTCTACACTTTTTCCTCTGCTCACACAAATTACATGAATATCCAATCATTTACGAGTGTTATCTCAGACACGTATCTCCTTTGAAAAAAAAACTATCACCCAAACTACAGGAAGGAAGACCTTTTTTAACAGAAAAAAAATGAGTAAACTACTTTTACCACACGTTCGAGTGATGCATAATGTAAAAATTTCTACTGCCTAACAGACACGTCTCGAATGTGTCATCATCTCAAATCCATTATCATAACAAATTCGGCATGAAGATACAAATAACGGTCAGAGAGAAAAGCGGATGAGTCGATCACATTTCAATATTGTGTGTGCAATTAGCAAAATAGTAATATCACAGAAAAAACGGATGATGATGATCGCATCGAGAATGAGATGAAATTGGACGAGAAATGAATGGAAGATGATCGATGCTCACAGATACAAGGTTGTAAATTGTTACATATCGAGAAAATCTTTGCAAATAATCCCATCAGAGAGAAAAATTTATCAACGATTTCTGCTTTGGGCTAAAAAAGAGAGACCTCCTTTACACAATGTACGCAGCAGCATCTTTTTTATTGAATCCTTAACGAAAACACACACAGTAACTATATGTGAAGCTAACAGGTTAACTAACTTGGCATCGTATTTTCTTGTTTTTTTTAAATTTTATTTTCTGAGAGTAAGTTGCCACTACAAGTCTTTTTGGGGGATGGGGATGTGTAGTGCTGTGTGGACTTTCATCGAATGTAATTATGAAAAAGGTGGGGTTCAATACAAAATGCAAGTTATTGGTTTGATACTCTTTCTCACTTCACTTGTACTGCCGCCTCACACCCCACCTTATTAGTTGCAAGTGTGATCGATTATTATTGTGATTAGAGCAAAAGAAGCGAGGAAAATTTTAAGGGGCCCTTTAATATCATAATAGAAAACATGTACAGCGTCACAAACTGAATAACACACATTTGTACTATCTTCCTCCAATTTCTACACCAATCCACTAAACGGTAAGATGTTTCTCCTTTAAGCTGCGTTCAATAAAANCCAAACTGAATAACACACATTTGTACTATCTTCCTCCAATTTCTACACCAATCCACTAAACGGTAAGATGTTTCTCCTTTAAGCTGCGTTCAATAAAAAGGTTTCGCTGTGTGTTGTATCACCGGTGGTATCTCTCCAAATGATGTGATTTACCTGCTTACAACCTGATCGCAACCACCTATATCGATTATCAACAAGTATATGAAAAAAATGATATGATATAACAGGAGCAAGTATTGGAGTGGGGTCTGCTCTATAATTAGAATGAAACACGTTTGTTTTTCAGAGGATAAACAATAAAAAGTGTGATTGTGATCATGATCATGGCTATGACTATGACCAATTGTAATCAATCAGGTTCACCCTTCACGACGCGGTATGCAATGAGTGCACTCTGTGCACCACGATGATTGCAAATATCACCTCGTTTGGAAGAGAAACCCCAGTAAAACTTGTAAAATTACTAATTAAATAAAATTACACTAGGAAAAAATGATAGATGTGGCCAATTACAAAATGCGTAATATACTTTGCATTTTTCCCGTGACTCTCTCACAACAAGGGAAGTGAACTGATTGATGCACTTTTTCCACTTGATATCTTTCCGCTGTCATCACATTCAGTGTACATTAGCGGAGCACACTTCTGGTTTGACTGTAAACTCAAATTGGCAACAATTGGCGAAACTGACGTAGTATTTCACTGAGTTGAGAAATCTTACAAGCACAATAACAACGATGCACATGTACCTACACACACAAAGTGTATCTGGTAGATGATTATGTCTCATGGCACAAAGCACACGACCTTTGACGAGGTTTCGTTAAATGTGCACTTTCAAACAAGCCTCAATTACAACGACACGGAAAGTGATGCACATCATGTGAAAACTGTGTGCAACTAGTTGATCTGGATTAATGAACGTTTAAATGCTTTAATAACCGATTATTACACCAAGAAAAGGGTCGGGCCAGTTTGGTGTTGACTGGTGACAACCAGAATTTGTGCACTGAACCACAATTGCCAACCTTTTCTCTCTACTGGCAATATGCAATGTCACCACATCTTAAAAGAAAAGCGAAACTCTTTTGCTTCTCCACTCATCACAGCACAGAGAAAACAGCTCTAACTATATGGTACATTTTTTTATTTTTTAACAAATATTATTAATCTCTCTTCTCACTTTAGAGTTTTGGAGTTACCTTGTCTTGTCTATGGGATTCATGAACAACAACTAAAGCTACGACATCCATCAGCACACCAATTAGGTACGGATTTGCATTGGTGTGGTATAAAGTTTTGTTTTAACGAAGCATTTAGCCTCGGCTATTATTATTGAGCTGACTTCAATGCTGAGAGCATGCTCAGTGCAATATCTCCTGTAAATACTATAACCATTTTATAAATGCTCTTCATATATGCGCAACATGCTTTTTCATAACACTTTAAACTCTAATCTCAGTTTTAGACAAATAAACAGACATCAGAGAGCACACAGTACAATTAATATATGTATCGTGGTGTGGCCTTACCAACTCTTTTCAGTCCGTCCGTCACTCTGCGATAAAAACGTATTTACACATCCAACATTAGTAAATGGAGAGGATTGCACACATTGAGAACACAGAATGAAACAGAATGAGCCGTTTCCTTTTGCCAATTTTAATGAATTTTTTTCTATGTTATAACTGCATTGGATGTATTTTTCGTGAAATGCTTTTCGTCTTCTTCCAACTCGTGTACAAACTATACATTTACAATATCACAAAAGCACACCAAAACTTGTAAAAAACCAATGCAGATCACCACACTTTTTGAAACAAAATTTTTGTAAAAATTTGATAGTTCACCACTCACATTTTTAGCTTGACGAGGTTATACACTTTTATAAAACCACTTTTGACTGATGATGAAAACAGAAGGAAAACACACTTACAATGTGTACTATTTGTATTTGTTTGATTCTGGTTTTGTTTGAGTGTCTGACTGGGCTAGTTTACTGTTTTATCTCGCTCTAATCATTGCAGCAATAGTGTTTTTTCAGAAGAATGTACAAAAAATGTTATAATAATAGCATTTTAAGGTTTACCTTCCTTTTTGCTAGAAACTATATGGAAATGAGCTGTGCGCTATAAAAGAGACAGAAAAACTATTCCTCTCTTATTTGCTTGCACTGCGGTGTTCTCTGCTCGCACAGTATTATAACGCAACGGTAGTTAGAAAAATGTGTTGTTTAATGCTGAAACAAACAACAGTAAGTGAGTAGTACATGTTAGCAGGAGAGTAATCCTCATCGTAGTATTGCTTCGTTTTTTACACTCGTCCTGCTTTTCATCTCATGATGATGATGACCAAAGAAAAGTATGAGTCAGTACTCAATAATCCTCACTTTGCACCATATCAGCCTTCTACACCATCAGAATACAGGCAGACTTCACATATCAATATATATACGTGTATATAGCATAATATAATATGAAAGTCGTAGTTTAGAGCACACGGCAGCAAATGTGAAGTGGTGAAGTTCTTTTTGTCTTTATTACACACTCGCTGTGTGTGTAAGGGTATTTGAGAATTTCATCAAAGGAAAAAATGTGTAAGCTCTGCGTGTTATGTGTATATGTATGTAGGATCGACAGGATTCGAGGAATAACATCGTCTGTACGATTGTAATATCTATTGTGCATTCACGTCTTTAAATTGTAGTAGGAAAAAGAGTTTTTTTCTTTACATGTGTAAATGTGTACCAGTATGTTTTCCCGTCGTACCATGACAGAAGAGTTTGTGTAGACAGATGCGTACAGAGACAGAATGGACTTTGTAGTATGTTTCCTTTATGTGCATATTATAAGGCATACTCATTGGATGGGTCATATAACAGTCAATTTTGCCTTCACAGTCGGTACACACAGGAGTGAGATGTGCATGGGAAGGTAGGGCGTTTCCATGAGTTGTCCTCCGATCCGGAATAGATGACTAATCATCAGCCCCTAAACGCTTTTGGAACTAGAGAATGATCCAAGGTTTAATGGGGGAAACGGTCATTCCAAAATCCTCGGGAGAATAAATTAATTTGGGAGTAGTACAATGGAAAATTTTGCCTTCCCAAAACAAACTCAACGAACCTCTTGCCTAGCTCACTATACGTTTTTTACCTGTGTACCTGCAAATGTATGATTTGATGGCATGCATACCTATGGATAGGTGATGTTAAAATGTGAGCAGATTACTGAAATGAAAGAGGGACGTAGCTTAATCATACATGAATGGATTGGATACAGTGGTGCAAGTGCAGTATAAATATTTATCTCGTCATAACTATTCATACATACGTATATGAGTGTAAGTGTAAACTATACCTCACGATGAATTTCCATTTCATGCTCGTCTGCATTAGGAGCAAACACACATGCATACATCATCAGATCATCCCCACATCATGTGGAAATCTTTGAACATGTAATATGGACGAAGTTTATTAGATACAGATAACGTGTGTGGCACACACAACGTCTAAAATGTAGTAAACTTTGTTGATGCACACTGTAGAGAAACGACGCTATCATCAGTTATTAGAATGATAATACAGGTATGCTACTAGTCTGCTTAAAGTAACCAGGAGCACTTTTATCATCCGCGTCTAAAGCTTGTTGCCTCACTAGAGAGAAACTGAATTTGCTCTAATAACACCTGGGCTTTCAAAGGGATCTCTCTAGAGGAACTAGGTTATGCCTGGTGGGGATTTTCCTGAATTGGAGAAAACGCGATCTCTCCCTCTGTGGTGATGATATAGGGGAGCCCTAAATTTCTCTTCTTTCCAAGGCCTTCTTCTCTGCTCTTGTTAGTCATGGAATTCAGGTGAAATCTGTTTTTGGGAAGGGGTATGGAGAATAGAAGATAATTTTGTGGATCAGGGGAACTCATATTTTGGGGATCGTTTCACCACGAGCATTCCTTTCATCACCAAAAGCGCTTACAAAGTTGAATGTTGAGAAATGCGAGGGTAGCGTATGAGTAACTAGTGCATCTTCACAGAATGTCTAAATATACGCGGCGAGCATGAACAAAGCGTGGTTAATTCTCTATCGCATCCTTCTGGTGTGCCCTTATTGCACATTGTTGAAAAGATGCGAAGGCATGACAAAGCACAGGATTTAGAGAAGATCATATTGCTCTTGGTGGTGCGGATAGTGGGGAAAAGAAAACGAACATATTAGCATTACAAGTGCATATATCAAATAAATTCAGAGTCTTCCTCGGAGGCGTGTGTATTCGCGATGAAAGAATTCAGGAACACCAACAAAACTCATATCCTTCTCTTATCCCTTAACTCTTTCTTTCTACAATGGCATGTTTTAATGAAACGGTATGACTGTATGGTTAAGTTGTTATGCGCTAGGCTACACGATCACATATCACATCATACTCATACTATACACTCAAACAACGGTTTCTTTTCCTTTTCTAGCTCAGGGCGAAATTACCCCTTTCTGGTCATGTAGCAAGTTTATGATTATTACTTAAGAACAGGCATGCAATAATACAGATATGATTGTATGTGCAACCAAAAAAGCGTGAGATGCAGTAGTGTGTATGTGAGAGCCGCTGACAAAACTTGCAGGTTACTCATGCAAACGTATATATGAAGTTGTGGGAATAGATTTTCATGGTAGAAAACAAATGCGCTGGGATGTTTGGCAATTAACTCGATCTTCAAAAAGGTTTGCCATCTAACGTTTCTTGCTTACATGATTTCCCAGCAGGGAATTGAGAAAAGCAGCAGAATGACAAGTACTCATCCTTCGTCCCATTACAGTACCTATGAGTTTATCAGACCTGAACGAAAAACAGTTGAATTTTGCATGCAAATGCAAGGTAGATGTTGCATAATATGTATTTGTTGAGCCACTTTAATTTGTACTGTTTTAAAAATTAGCAATTCGTTTGTTAACCATGACCTTGCGAAAGTGTGATCAGGAGCTTGGAAAAACAGGGGATTTTTCTCCAGAGAGAATAGTGAGGAAAAAAATGGTTTCGAAAATTCATTTCGAAAATAATTTACGAATATAAATAATAAAATTGCTTGAGAGCGTAGACATTTATCTGCAAAATATTTTGCTTGTGCAATGAATAGTCCTCATTGGGGACGCACGCGATAGAAAGAACATGACTAGATCTCTAATAGCTCGCTATTTGATCATAGCACTTTTGTCAATTCATGTTGTACTTCTGGAAGCTTTAGACTAGTGACTAGCAAGGTCTTGTACAATATATAGCTTTGTTTTTCCAGCCAGCTCAGTTCGACATTAATAATTATTAATGATATTAAACTGGGTAAACACTACTATTTAAATAGTAATTAAAACTACGAATCGCAAATATGGGCATGAATCCAATACAGCGAACAAAGCTCTCATTCAACGACGACTAACTGGTTTCAGTATGCAACCGTGTGTAGGTCAAACTACATACATACCTGCATCTTGGATTGGATCAGATTCAAACGTATTTATAATAAATTTAAAGTTTATGTACAATGCACACACCATAAACATAAACAAATGTACATACTTCAAAAGTATGTACATCAATTAACCTATTGATCAAACTGGCCCGTGCTACTCAATTAAACAAATTAACAATATTTTAAAATCTTGAAGAAGCAGAATTAGAATTCTATCAAAAAAATTATGTCTGAATTTCTTTGTTCGAAAAAACGGCATAACGAACAGAATGAAAGATTAGGAAGTCATAGGTGTCACACCAAAAGCAATAATGAGTAAGCCTTTCTGAACTGCGTCTTCCCTAAAATGAACTTTTCTAGGCCACTAATCTAGGCCCCTTTAACTATAATCACAAACTAGTCATTGTTGATTCAACAGGATAGACGTAACGACTTCAGACACTGAATATGTCAAGCCCAAAACCTATCAAGCAAAACCATTCACAACCAGACGAAAATACCCCTTATTCTGCCCCGAAAATTAGTCCACGCCATATTACGCACAAATCTTTCTCCACTAATCCATCACCTGCAAATTTATTTGGCTGAATATCCTCCGCATCATGTAAACAAAGTATATTATTTTACAAAGAATGACAATTAGCTTTGTGATGAATCAGTGTTTTTGTAAAAACGGATCGCAGTACCACGCCGGGACATCTTCACCTTAGTCTTCTTGCTTCTCTTTCGGATTCCAGAAGAGTCAAAATATCTCCTTCTCGTACCGGGCCCTTAACATTGCGGATAATCTGCCGGTTCTGCTCTCCCAGAAACTCCACCTTCACCTGGGTACACTGTCCTTGGGAGCCGGTACGTCCCAAAATCTTGGTGACCTGTAAACCATTACAAATAACGACCACCGTTAGTAACTCCGTACATTTAGTGAATAACAATCAATCATTTTTTCAATCTTTTTGACAATCAAGAATCAACAAGAGGCAAAGCTTCCTAAAAATTAAAAAAATACACACTTACACGTGCCAAAACAACTGGCTTTTCCATGATTAATTTCTCCTAACGTGCTTTCAAAACGAGTGGTTATCCAGGAAAATTACTGATAAGCCCAAAACTGCTGATCCAGTGACAATTACTCCAGACTGTTTTAACACACGGCAAAACAACAAGAGAAGAGAATGCGAGACCAAATTTACACCGCTTGTAGACACACAGAGATCAATGTAAAATCCATCTCAAAAGCATTTTAGCATGCCTTGACTGTGCAGTTAGAATTCCCACGGCACTCTATGGCTTCTGATGCTCCGCGGACTTTAAATTAGTGCGGGGTACTCTGAGATTTTTTATCATGTATAGGGTATTTTGTCTCAGCTGGAGTCTCCCGGCGGAAAAAAGGCTGACGTTTGTTGGTAAACATTCATTCAGAGACATGAAATGGTGATTAAATTTTATTGTCAAATTTGATTGAGTTCAATTTTTCAAGAATATGTTAAATTATAGAAAAACTTTTCTGAAATTTATTGATGTGAAATATCATATAATTGTTTCAAGTTGTGAAGTACTATCAAAGGATGAGAATAAATTTGTGAAGTATTACTGACATTTGACGTTGATGAAATTAGGTCCCGGAACGGTTTAGTCACTTGGTCGGTGGGTGATTTTGTTAGCGTGGGAGTCATATTCCCGTGAAGGTAGGGCTGCAGTCATGCTTCAAGTCAGGCAGGTTCACGATTGACGACAAAAGAACGGCAGATTTCGGTATCGAAGTTGTTTCTGGAAGGATTACCGAGGAATCATCAGAATGGAGGAGCTTACCAGTCAACTCCAGCAAATGCAAACTGCACTGGAACACGCTGCAGAAGAAGACAAGCCTGGAATACAACTGATCATTGATCAGTTGCAAGAACTTTTAGGAGCCTATTCCGGTACTCCTATTGTCAACGGTGAAAGTCACGCAGACGAGCCGGATGTGAGTGGGGAGACAAACGGAGTTGCACAATGTAGTGATGATGACGACGGCGATGACGAGTACAAATTGTTTCAGGTGAGGATGTACTTAATTGATAGCTTGGTTTTGAAAATAATAGTTAAAAGAAATCCTGAGACAGAATAGTGATGATAAAAATTGCGCGTTTCTATATTTAGGCTGAAATCGCAGCGTTACATTCAGAAACAAGGAAGGAGGACCAGGAGGAGCAATCCACATTGACAAGCCAAGCTGCCGTGTCCTCTACAGAAAATCAAGCTGAAGACGACGAGGAGGAGAAATCCATTGGAGGTGAACTTGAGGCACTGCTTGGTATGAAATGTATGGCACCTCACCAAGAAAACTGGGGTCAGATAGGCTTTTACAGTGCAATGGTTTCCAGTGTTTTGTCATTAGAGGAAGGTAATATAATCGAAGTCAGGAAATTGAACGCTTTGTACTCAGTACAGACTGAATTTGGTGCATGATATCAATATATTATTGATCACTATAAATTTGATTATCTTTAGGAGGAGAAAGGGAGAATGGACCTAGCGATATTTCTTCGATTTTGGTACGAGTGATATTCCTTCAACCCGTTGTGAAAAGCCAACTCTTTTGTCCATTTTATAAGGAAGATAGATGCAAGTTTTCCGATCAAGACTGTAAATTTTCGCATGGTGAAGTTGTTCCACTATCGCAGCTAAGAGAGTACAGGTACAAACAGCACGTATATACAATCATATACAGAGTGAGAAACTATTTATATCATTATAATATACTCACAATTGTTGTTAACTTGTCAGTTAACTAGGGAAATATATTAGATATATATCTATGTTTGCAATTATCCACAGCGAACCCGACTACTCCTCTATTGTTCCAGGCGCTAGAGTCTTGGCAAAATATAACGATGATTTATGGTATAAAGCAACTGTACACAGTAAGTTCACCGAATAATACAGTAGTCAGAATACAAACTGTTTCAGTACTGTCGAAAACCGATACGGATAAATTTCTGTTTTAGGGTTAACCGAGGATGGGAAATGTGAGGTTTCCTATGATGTTGGAAATGAAGCCTCTGTTGTTCCGTTGCATGAAACTAGTCCTTTATCAGAGAAAAGCGAAGAGGAAGTCTCAGATCTTGAATCATTAGAAGATGATGTTGAAAATCCTGGCCTGTCGTCTGATTCAGATGTAGATGTGCCCAAAACATTGTTAGATGGCCTGCTGGATATGAAAGGTGACTCTGCTTTGGGAGACTGGGAAAAGTTCACGAAGGTAGCTAAACATTTTACCATCGTACCATATTCATGTATACCTACTATAATACCACTAAGTTATATAATTATCTATAGTATATATCTGTGTCATCTCTATGCTTTACAGGGAATAGGCTCTAAGCTGATGGTTAAAATGGGGTATGTGATGGGAACGGGCTTAGGAAAAAACAGAGAAGGGCGAGTTGAACCTGTGGACGCTATAGTATTACCCCCAGGAAAGTCACTAGACGCTTGCATGGAACTTAAGGAGAAAGCAAAGGACGGAAACCTGTTCAGTGCCGAGAAACGTCGAATCAAAATGCAGCGCAAAGCAGAGAAACAGCGTGCAAAACTCGAGGCTCAAAAGCCAAAGCATGAAGCTACCGTATTTGAGTTTCTAAATTCGAAGTTGTCACTTCGTAAAACTAACAAAAATCCAGGACCTGGTAGTAGTTGCACTGACATTAGGAAGCAAAGTAGCTCAAATCTCAACAAGCGTATATTTGGAATCAACGAAAGTCTGCGACAAGTGGAGAAAGATATTTCTAAAACGAAAGTATCCATGAAGAGACTCCAAGGAAGAGATAAAGAAGCCTACTCGATAATGGAGAGGAAGTTGGAATCTTTAGAGAGCAAACGTTGCGAACTGAACTCCATGCAGAATACATTGACGAAGGAACAAAAGGTGCGGTCTGATAAGCGCAAATTAGATATGTTTTGAACAATATTGTACATGACGTTTTATATATGTATTACGCAGTATAAGGTAAATAAAGTCGGACGGTAAAAGCATTTTTACTTAATATGTTTGCGAGGTGGTTTTACTCATTCAAGATCTTGAAACCCATATAGTATATAGGAATATAAAATGCGGTCCTCTGTGTTGAAAACACAAGGATTAAAGAGTATGTTTTTAACACATTGCTTAATAAAATTTTCACTGTATAGTCCCTTAGTCCGTACTCCGTATCATTATGAAGTATGAAGCACCTTTTTGATTGGGTGGTTTTGTTGTCTCAAACTGAAGTATAAAAGGGAAAGCATAAAAAACGGAAACGCTGCTGTCATACTGCACTGATATTTGAATTTGTTTACTCGTATTGCATTTTTTAATTGAAACCCTTCGCGCTGCTAAATCGATAGGTTCACGAATGTATTGAAACAAAAATTAGACCCTCGACGATAGATAAAGTTAGCACGGCACGGGGAACTGAATAGCTATGGACACCCAATTGGTGTTCCTACTTGTTTGGACATATGTTATACCGTATCTCCGTATGTTATGATTTCAACCAGACCTCCGCCGCTCATGGAGAAGTTTTCCCAAACTCTATTTTGTTGCTACCTATCTTGCCTGTCATCTACAATTTCGACAAACTACATGGTAAGCATCTCGCTATCTTGACATCTTGGAGATCTTTGCTGGTACACCATGGCTGATCCGCTGAAGCAACCATTAACTTGGTCGAAAGCGTACCCAAAATATGCCGAGAAGCATGACATGTACCGCGTGTTTCAGGTATGGTTGAGTCGACATGGCATGCCTTTAAAATCACAAAATTTCATCAATTCAAATCTAAAAAAAATAATGCTGCAGTAAAGATTATGAAACCACTCTGAAACTAGTACCCTGCTTTTCCTGTAATTGTAATGCTACCATTGCATTGCACTACGATGCGAGTGAAAGTCGATGAATACAGGCGTCTCACTTTGCCCCAGGTTCACTTTCTCTAACATAATTTCTTTGTTCTCAAACAAACTCTAGGAGCTACTAAAGGGACTCATCATGTTAAGGCCTGACGACCCCCTTGCTTACATTAGGGATGAGCTTCCTACATTAGCACAAAATGTGAAGGCTGGAAAAGCTGAAAATCTTTCACCACGTGAATCCGACATGATGGATGATGCAACTCAAAAGCCTCTGGTGAAATTCCTCGAAGATTCTCCGCTCGTTCCGCCATCGAACTTTCGATTCCCGAATCCCAAGCCAAAGTGACAATGAAATGGAACTACGCATTGTTGTGTAAAATTCGAATATGAAAGCTTTTATTTTATTTCAGCTTCAACACATAATCTCGTCACCTACAATTTCATTATGCTTTTTATAATTATACAATCGTTCTATAACTCACCTAGATATAATTGCCCTAAATGAATACCACTTAACAATATATGAGACTACATTCAACGCTACCGGATAAATAGAGTGGAGTATATTCTGTAACTCTTAAATAAAGTTGTACTTTGTAAAAGTTTGTCTGTATTTTATATAAGTACTTCATCTATATTAGCTTCAAAGGTTTTAAGTACGTTTAAGACAATGATTTGGATAAAAGACCACAAAATGGGCTACTAAACATACACAAACCCATTATTCCTTGTCATCTATTCTTAGACAATTATCCGAACTAAACTCTGTACATAGGTACATCCTATGTATTTACAATGCATGATAAAATCGCGTTCTTTAAAAATATCCGTTCTATTTGAGAAAAGTCTTTGTATAAAACAGTATAAATACAGAGAGATACATAATAATATATTTTCTGAGATATTGTTTTTAAAAGCTTTAAAAATTTGTCATTATTAAAACATCATAGTAAAACATTGGCTTCATTAAATATATATCCCTTCGGGCCCTCTGGAGGTGGAATGCGGGTGATGCATATTATGCACTTGATTATGGTACATGACCTGAGTAGAGGATGGGCTCATGATGCCCTCTGACCAGTCTGAAGTTGAATGTGGGGAGGGGGACGACCACTGACCAGGACTTTCGGGGGAAGGCGTAAGAAAGCTGTCAGGGCCGTGAAGCAGATGCTGCGGTGGGCTCGAGCCCTCTGAATGTTGCGAAGGTGGGGTCGGATACTGCGCCATTCCCCCCGTAAAATAAGTCGTCTGTTGGCCTCCTCCAGCGGCATTCGTCGTCGTCACTGGGACAAGGGATCCTCCTCCAGCTGCTGCATTTCCTGCGAAGTCAAACGCATTGTTCGACAACAGCTTCTGCTGAGTAGCAGCCCTCAGGGCGGCCATATGGGTTGGCGAGGTGGGCAAGGAAGGCCGTTTCCCTGGGGAGGTAATGGCAGGTTGACTTGGTGGGGATCCAACGTAGCTCATTGTGGAGGGAGACGACGCTTGGAACTGGGAAGCCACTGATGGCGGACTTGGAAAGGGAGAATTTTGCTGAGTGTAGTGCTGAGCGGCAGATTGTTGCTGTTGGGTGGGTTGTTGCTGCTGCTGCGGTGGCGGCGGCTGTTGTGAAGGGGAGGAGTGTTGTTGAGATCCATTAAGAAGGTTGGGCGGACTGCCAACTCCATTCATGGCCGCCCCATTGTAATTTGTGTAGTGAAGATTGTGAAAGGACATCGCCTTGTTGTGATAACATTCTTCGTAGGAAGGCGGCTGCTTCGTGATTTGCAGCGTGCCAAACCCATTGTTATTCCCCCTGTTGCGGGGATGAGAGTCAACGAGAGAGGGGAGGTTCGGTTGGGAAATCGCCATCGAGTTTGGAGGAACTGAATACATGTTGGCAGCACACATCGAGTTATGATCCGGTGGACTCATGGTGCTCCCGTCGTTACTCAGTGGGGACATGTCCATGCCTCCCATACCTACATGATTTCCCACAGAATTGAGCAGCGAGTCTGCAGACTTCTTTTTCCGGGCGATTGGCCTTCGAGGAACCTTTGGCAGGGTATCGCTATCCTGAAGTGGCTTCCCATCGGGACGTTGCGTCCTCTTTTTTGGCTTTGGCTGAAGAGGTGGTGGCTGATTTTGGTCGGCTGGGTAGCCTGCCACTCCTCCCAATCCGTTGACGGATTGGTTCGAGATTTGATTTCCAGGTGGAAGGCCGCAACCGCCGTTGCTGATGTGATTTGTGACGGATTGGGAGAGCGACTGTTGAACCTGATTTGAGGGGCGGGGGACGTGCTCATCAAGAAGCTTGACAATGTCGTGATGATATCGCGATCCAGCCACATCGCGTGGAAGCTGGTCCATGTGGTCAGCAATATCGCGGTTTGCGTTGTTGTCCAGGAGGATCTTGCACGCGTGGAGACTGCCTTCTCTTGCAGCGAGGAAGAGAGGAGTTTCATCCTAAAGTAATCATAATAAATATAAGGATTTAGTTTCAAGTTATATCATCATAAGAAATACAAAAAAAATGACTCAATGTATTCCATTTAGGTATATTAGTAATTTTTGTATTGTAGGTTGGCTTATTACTCTAGATCGCATTCGCTTGCTAGGGGGCCTATCTGAGTCGTCAGAGTACTGAGAAGTGACGTCCGTGATGATTCCGTCATAACCCATGCTGCTGAAGCCCATTCCACTGTTGGCCGAGTCCATATCCATGTCAGTTGACATTCCTTTGACTCCCAGATGCCTCATCTCTTGCCCATCAGGACCCTTGCGTCTAGACCGTCTATGATGACCACCGGAAGGAGCGTGCCGGAGAAAGCCGTCAGGGAACCAAGTGATACCTCTTGACTTTTTCCTTTGTGTTGTCAACACCCCCATTAAAAGCACAATCAGGATAACGAGAACTGCTCCGAATACGACAAAAGCGAGCCAAGATGCGTTATCTTGCCCTTGTTCAGGTGTGCTTCCAGGCAAGCCACGAACTTGGAGAAAGTCAAAGTCTGCGTCCAGCGTGTGTCGTTGAGCAGCTCCCGCAAAGTATTCTGCAGCCTCGACCGCAGAGCTGAAGCATGTTGTTGCGTTAGAGTCTTCGCATTTACGGTTGTCAATTTCGAGAAAGACGAGAACACCTTGAGAGGTGCTTTGGAACACTTGTGGATCCGTGCCATTTCGGAGGATGGACTCTGGGTCGACTGAAGGCTCCCACGGATACACCATAGGCGTGCCATAGCTGCTCGTGCTCTTAATTCGTACTGTTGTCCTCAGTGTGTGACCAAGCGTGCGGAGGAACGCGGCTTTGTTGGCTAGGAATTCTTGGACTGTTTGTCCGGCCACAACGACTGTCATTGTTCCAGGTACCAGGACTGGAGGCGAGGTTTCACAGTCATTTCCGTCCCAATTACACTCTGCATTGTTGCAGCCTTGGTCACAGTGGCCGTCGCCGTAATGGCTGTTGCAATAAGTTTCATGGCCACATTTCTTCAGTTTTGGCTCGCAATCCTTTCCATCATACAGACATTCCGGGGTGTTACATCTTTCGTTGCAGATGCTATTGCCGAAGGACTCCCAGCACCGGGGCACTTTGCAATTTCGCCAAGGATTGAGAACCCCGAGAGAACAGTCGCCACCGTCAAAGTCGCAAGCGTAGGTATTACACTCCTCGTCGCAGTTGAAGTCTCTTGCCTTTTTAGCGCAGTGATTTTTGTGGCACTGGCGTTTCTGAGATTCCAAGTCGTACAAATAACGGTTCCAGGTTCCAGCCTGAGGAAGTAAAAAAATCAAAGTCAAATATTAGCGTTCGTTTATTTTGTGGATAAACAGTAGTAGTATCGCTATTTAGCTGAAGTCAAAGTAAAGGGCTTACCGTCTTATCATAAATCTCACAGTTCTTGCCAACATGATCTTCTGGACACCTACAAATGTAACCACCTCCCGTCTTCTCTTCACACGTGCCCCCATTCAAACACGGTCTGAGATCGCAATTGGTCCGCTCGTCATTCTCACACCACTCCCCCTCCGTCCCAGAGGGACATTTGCAGATGAAGTTGCCTCCTTTCACTAAACAGGACCCACCATTGAAGCACGGGTTGTTTTCACAAGGGGAGCCTGTGAAGTTACACAACTCCCCGTGGAAGCCGGGTGCGCAAGTACAAATCCGCACGTCCTTCCTTCGCTTCCCACTTCCGACCGATTTGACACTGCAGGCACCGCCATTTTGACAGGGGCTGTTGTGGCACAGGTCAACCTTCTTTTCGCAAAAGTGTCCAGCGTAACCGGGCATACAGTCACAGCGGAAGTCGTTGACGAGTTGGACGCACGCTTGGGTACCGGGCGCAGAGCATGGATTGGATAGACATTCGTTGACATCACCCTCGCATTTCTATGGAATGATAAATGTCAAAATGAGACTTAGGTGGACATTTTCTTTGCCTTAGAAATATAAATACAAGGTGTCAATTTTCATACCGGTCCAACGTATCCTGGCATACAGGCGCATTCATAACCTCCAATTTTATCAATGCACGATCCGCCGTGGAAGCATGCCCCATCAGAGCAGTCATTTACATTAATTTCACAAAGTAGTCCGAGAGTGCCATGCGGGCATGAACAAGTAGAAGAGCCGATTCCATCCTATAAATCCATAACATCACATTATTGCCAAATATTTCAAAAGTTTCAATTTTAAACATTTTCCCTTTTACTTACATGACAAACTCCTCCATTGGAGCACGGGTTCGGAGTACAGTCATCAATATTGAGCTCACAATTCGGTCCCTGGAAACCCGGTGGACATTGGCA
>JAHZMW010003009.1:0-11184 GCA_027743745.1 Alloscopus bannaensis
AGCTTGAATAGAGAATGCCTGTGGTCGGAGTCTGTGACCTAATCACTTGCCGAAAGAAGGTCTCCACGTGTAATAATAAATACCTAATCACATTCGATTCGTTCGCATCAATTTAATCATTTTAAACCAGAGAGACCTCGGGTTAAAAGGTTCTTTCATTTGGAAAGGATTTTATTATGCTGTAAGCTTGTCCGCGTGCGGACAATAACACAACGGCTGTCCGTGGTTTACTATAAATAATAATATTCGGGACAAGTGAATATATACAGTATATATCCGTATATACTTAACTTTCTCGGGTTTATTTTCATGCAAATGATTTTGTAGGAAAATGACAAAATTCTCTAGCTGAACATATGCGATTTTTGGAGCGAGTCAAATAAAGAAAGGGTTGACGACATAATTTTCTGTGAAAATCAAACGAAGCGAAGAGATTTGCATGTTACGTTAACTTCAAACGACATGCACGACGCTCACAGCCGCAAAAGATTGGCTCTCGAACAAAAATCCCGACTTTTTGATGCCCCATCCAAGTTTTGGGTAAACCTTTAAATTCTAATAAATAAATACACATTTCACAACAACTTCCTACTTTGATCTCCTTCTGTGCAAACCTAATTTCCCTAACTTGGAGCAGATGTTTATTCAAGAAAATTACATTTTTTTTCCTACTCATGTTTGAGAAATTTGTAGTTTACATTAAACTTTGTGTAGTCCGACAACAAAATCAAAAATTCAAATCAAATAGGGTGTAGCATGGCTGTCAACAAACTTTTCATGGAAAGTTATTACCCCCATTTTTTACCACAACGTATTTTACACCACCGCCATATTCCTTGACGAAAACTCAGAATTATTGGCAGCGTTATACTCTTATACTTCACCGACATATTTACGTGTTCAGTATCTGTTGTGTCTGCTCGTTTGCTAAAAATATACGTTGTGGTGCACACAAGGTGCACATCTGCAGGAGTAAAAGTGTAAAGTACATCCCCTGACAAATCACATTTTTATCCCACATTCCACCACAGCGAAACCTCGTTCCGTGCTAATGGCGATGTAGAGCGTGTGCAGAGAAATAGAACACATAAATAAGTAATGTTGAAGGAACAGTGGAAGAGAGAAACTTCGCTCTGCGTGTGACGGTGATGATGATTATTGTGGAAACGAAAAAGTTGAGCTGCGGATTGGCAGACAGGTTGAATTCCCTCAGAATAGCTTAGACGAACGTCGGTTTCCCTACAATAAATATTCTTCTATTCACGAAGATAACTTTTTTTTCCTGGAGAAACCAACTCCATTTTGCTAGCATTTCTCTACAGAACTCCATAATATTATTTTGAGCCACACACAGAGTCACGTGTTCCAGTATAAAAAACCAAAAATTTCCAAGCTTGTGAAGAAATTGTGATGTGAAAAAAACTCCAAAAAAAAACTAGATCTACGACAGAGATATGTGCAGTGTATGTGTGTGGTAGAAACCCGGTTAAAGCTGAGAGAGCGAAGGAAGGAGAAAAAAAGGAGAAAAAAATCATTGGAGCATTCAAGCATGGGATTCCTTTTAGCCAATCCGAATGTAAATCTTGAGACCTCAAGTCAAATCGGCTTCGGAGTTACTACTACTCGCTTCGCCGATACATTCTTTCCCTTTCGTGCAATGCGTGGTGGTGTGGTAGTGCAGCCATGCCAGATTACGTTCTTTACTTGGTTCTTTCCACTGAGAAACGAAGCTGACTGCATGAAGTTTTTTAAAGCTCAGAGCTCAGCGAGAAGCTTTGAAATTCATGCATGTGTACATAATAATCTAATACATGAATGCATGCACACACACACACAAACACGACGCATACCGAGATGAGGGAGAGACGCAATATGAAAATGAGAAGTGAAACAAGTCAAGGAGGACATGAAGTGAGGGAAAAGTCTACAAATTGTAGAAACGCCATACTACCCTATAGTAAGTGTACATATGTGTGCAAATGCAATATAGAGCCACATTTGTGTGTTCCAAATGTAAAAAAAAATTTGTACACATAGCATACCACGGCTTTATCGTCATCTCTGTAAAAGCCGAAGTCGACTGCGTCATGGATTTTTTTTGTGCTTCCACAGATCACACGTCTTATAAAGACGGCGAATTTTTGTGAGAAATAACATGTGATCATATTGAACGTATGATACACGAAGAATTCGTATTTAAGGAAAAATAGGAGCGACAACACACGTCTTATGAAGACGGCGAATTTTTGTGAGAAATAACATGTGATCATATTGAACGTATGATACACGAAGAATTCGTATTTAAGGAAAAATAGGAGCGACAAATACACTCGATTTTCAAAAGGGTAGGCATATTTTCCACATTTCCCTCTCATTCTCTACAGGTTGAGAAGTTCAGAGACTTTTCGGAGTAAACTTTCCCAGAAACAGGGAGACAGAGAGAAAGTAAAGATGGGAAACTCCCGGTAATAATGCTCACTCTATATTCCCCTCAACTCACTCTTAATATGGTACAGATGAGATGATTTTTTACAAGGGAAAAAAAGTAAAGTCAACCAAACGTAGCTTCTGGCAAAGGCTGGCTTAACTATCACACAGATATCATCCATCCATATCCGCCTTCGACATGGAGGAAGAAAACGCATATATTCGAGCGCTTTCCACACACATACATGTAATATTATGTAACTTCACCATTATTATCATCTTTCACGACACTATATCCCTGTGTACTGAAGAGAGAAAGGGAAAAAGAAAAAAAATGAGGAGCAAACACAGAGAGGGAGAAATTTCTCTTCGGTATAAAAGAGACGAAGAGAAAACTGGTGGGGACCGAAATAGAAAAGGCTATGACTAGTGGAAGCGACGGCAGTAGACTCTAAGTAAAACTAATACTCATAAGTAACATTGAAACCAGCCTTTAAAGAAAGAGAGAGTGAAAGGGACCGTTGTTTTCTATCGCTCTTTCTCTTCCTCCCTCCATCCGACTCCTACTGCTGGTATTTCCTTTTTGTGTGTAGTCGAAGTGAAATTTTTGTTGAGGGAGTGAGTGGAATGCATCCAGATCTGATAGTCGCACACAACATTCACGCTCTCTCATGTACACTCGGGAGTGTGTGAGCTGGCAGACGTTTTTCCATTGATTTTTCCATCTGTATATACAACTATATGATGCATAGTAGAATATGTCTTCCTTTTTTGTTGTATTTTCTCCACTGCATATTTTGCAGTCACAACTTACAACGTCTCTGAGAGAGCAGAGTATATATGTACGTAATACTGCATGCCCACATGCGATACGACAATTTAGATATGTGAAAAGCGTAGAAGAAAATTTTGCGTTGTAGCATGTATCATATCGTTATCGTCGACGGATGTTTGGAAATTTTTCAAACACTCGGTTTATTCTGATCTGTGGAAGAAAGTAGACGTGGTCAACAATCGAGACGGGGTAGGTATGCCGTTTGTTAGATTCTGTATAGGTAGACTTTTCGCTGGATAACTCGCTGACAGTTCAATGCAACCAACCTACAAGCGTGTTTAGTTGATTACAAATTGATAATTTTAACCCTCTAGAAGGCGACAAAGAGACCCTTGAAAACTTCGTATTCAAGTGTCTTTGTATCTTACTTAAATGATTTCATTCGAAAATTGTAGCTAAATAGTAACACTGGATTTTATAAAGGGAGAGTAGGTATGCATTTTGAACACTTTCAAGCGTATTTCGAACATCAAATCAAAAAGTTGTACAATTATCCCACATTATTATTAATACGGAAAAGAAACAGGGTGAAAGTTCTTCCTGTCTTCTATTTTTATTATACTGCGTACTAATAAGTCTTGCATCAAACATTTGAAAAATTTTCTTATTACATTAATGTAGTTCATTTCGAATATTAATATTGATTATGACTTTAGATCTGCACCTCGTTTGCAACTTGTACTCTAGTGATTACTCACCACAAATTAGAGGATTACCTCAACGCGTGAAATGCAACCTGTGAAAAGGGCGTATTGTAGTTTTAAGAAAATCGTTTGGTAAAACAATCGTGCAAATGGTACACTCTCCCTTATTTATTCACCACCGTCAACTAAGCCCTCTCACGAAGCCGTGTACCTCCTCCATATTAAAATGAGTTTAGGCCGTTACTCGTCTCTGAAAACCTGACCCAAAAATGATGATGTAACTACGAGTAGAATGAAGAACTGCGGTGGCGACGGTGGTGCAATGGTAATCTACGAGAAAAAAACGAAAGTCGACAGAGAGAGACGGAACAAAAGAAAAAGGAGTGATCGTAAAGCGAAATAAAAAGAATAGGTAATCATAGAGAGAAGGCGAGAGCGTAATGTTTTTTACACTGAATGGAGAATGTAGCACGGCACTTTTTTTGAGAAACACGCATCACACCAACTACACGCTGCGCTACCGGTCGATTGTAAAAATAGAGAAGTGTGTGCAGTATAAAATAGTAAAGAGACGGAGAGAGACGGCTCAGAATTCGTAATCAGAATGAGTAAAATATATTATTCGTGGTCGAGTCTGATTGCGAGATATAAATGTATACCGAGCGATGCGTTGTGATTGTCATAAAATGCAGGCGGAGGAGGACGGCGTGAGCATGCACAAACGAAGTGAGCACAACAATAGAAAACAATGGTCATTCTTCTTCCCGTGATACGGAAGCAGAATAAAAAAAATAGTAAAAAGGGAAAAAAATACGAGAAAGTGGCGATCGTTGTGGAGTATATATCGAGTCGTATATTTTTTGGAGAAGGATATTTATATATAAAAAGTACAAATACTGACCAGAATTGGAAGCTTCATGGTGTAATGGAGTGATGGCAGGCGGGGTATTCAGGGACGATCCGTTCTCCCCATTGACAGCCTTCTCAAGAATTTCATGATCGTCTTTACAAAAGAGCCCATCCTCACGGAGTGCAAATTCGTCACCGGGCAGCAACGTTTTCTCGCACGCAACACACTTAAAGCAGTCCATGTGGTAGATTTTACTTCGGGCCCTCATCACGAAATCGTTTTTACTGAAGCTGAGTCCACACTTTTCACATTTTGTACCAAATAACCTGTAAAAATAACGTGTCATTTTACACACGTTCAGTCAACATCATTATGACTATTTTTTACCTTATGATTTTCCCATATTTTTTTTCTCTCCCCCTTTTCCGCCTTAATATTCATTCATTCATTCATTGAGGGCAAAAAGTATAACAAAGGGAGCCGGAAGTTGCAATTTTTTGCAAAAGAGTAGTAGTAAGCACGGTGGTTTTCTTAGCAAAATACTTCTAATATTCACTCGTTATGTTCAGAAACATCAGGGCTTACAGTAATCATCAGTTTTTTATGCATTACTCATTTATCTTTTAAAAACAACCCCTCACTACTCATTCAATCCTCACTTTTTTACTCTGTCCCTTTCACTTTGAACATCAAAGCTTCATATTAAGAGCGATTTTCAATTGCAACCCCAGAAAAAAACTTCTCTGACCTTGTTGAGTTGAATGCATGCTGTGTGTGGGTTGTACAAAATAAATCTGCTCTCTCATTGAGAGCGTATATATATCCCGATAAAAACTGTAAGGGTAATTCATAAATTAAACGGAGACGAATGACTCGTCTAATTAATAGGCGAAAATAATTACAAAGTGATTGATGAGAGTTCGTATTTTGTCAATCCTTTTTTATCTCTTACATCACAGCGGAACTCATCATCACCAACGAGGCTGGTGTCTTTTGTGTGAACAAAAAAGTACTCCAGTTTTATTTCCAATCCCTTAAGCACATTACTCTCGGATCAATACCTCGTTTATGGGGATCTCCTAGCGTCACATGCAATCCAACTTCCAAATGTGAAATCAATTTTTATTACCAATCGTCCTCATCATCGTCATCATCCCATATCACCGAGAATGATTGGGAGCAAAGGTGGAACAAACGAGGTAATCTACGCGTAAGCCTAGGAGTAATGATCCGTACGATTTTTTCTGCATTGTGTATTTGGTTTGATGCAGGGTGCATTGTATGCGGCTGTCTGTGTTAAGAAAGATTAGGTACACATTAGCGTCTTAATAATCACCTTTTTCCGTTTCTAATACTCTGATTAAATTGCTTGCACTTTAACAATTTAAATTAACAGTTTTCCGTCATGCCATATACTGAGATTTGAAATGGAACATGCCAATTCACTGATGCAAAAATGTAGTTCTCGAGAACCTTTAGATAAAATGAAAGCGCCAACAGACCAAAAATGTCATCAAAACTTTACTGTGTACTCATGCTAAATGTTAGGACGGTGTCGATTTTAATTCAAAATTAAATTTATGTAATTTTTCATAGCGTAAATTTCAACATAATATTCCTTAGAGTAAAAATTATCTTGTAGAGAATTCCATTAAAAAATCTCTGTAATTTTCTAAACCAACCTATCATCCAAGTAAATCTACCTTTCTTAGTGAACCTTTTGATTAATTATAAAAATTCTTGTGTAACTAAGATCCAACATTGCCAATCGTATATCTATTTGTCTCAATATTAATAATTAATAATACAGGCTCTTCCAGTCTAGCAAGAAGAATTCTAATAAAACCTACCTTTAAAACAAGTTTCTATATATAGTTTTCATTTGCCGGCAAAAAACTCCATTATTATTAGTAACATTGTTCGTCTTAGATGATAACATTCTTATCTCGCAAGGCAAATAAAATTGGCGAATGCTCCAACACTCACAAAACAATCCAAAAAAGTTTTAAAATGTGTTTCAGACACAAAATGTCCACATTTTTACACTTACGCAACGATTTTGACAGGAAACCCACTTGCCTCAATTCTCATTTCATAATTCTCGTGATTTGATAATATGTGCCAAAACCTGAAAAGAGGTTAATCAGCAAAATCTGTGCAATACAAAATGCAACTAATTAAGCAACAAAGCGTTTAAGAGACTCACTTCGTGCTAATTAATTTTTTTTGTCGCAAGGAAATTCCTATCTGACAAAAACCCTTTTTCTTTTTTATCAGCAAACAAAATCAGTACATCTGAGAAGGATGCTGCTTAAGATAGCGTGAATAATTCGGGTTAGCCCAGTCATGCTACACGCCAATCAATGCGCAATGTGTTAAAGTGGAGCAGAGAGAGGGTGTGTATATTTTGTGGGTCCGTGTCCCGTGGAAATTGAAGCAGACACAATGATACGGCCACCACGACTACACCAGTGTACTTGAGAAAGTGAACGCTAATTCAGGAAAATGACAAAAGAGGACAACTGAAATAACGTCTCTCCTATCGTCATCATCATCCGGAGAGGGCATCAACAACAAAAGATACGAATCACTTCGTGAAGTGCACACACACTACTTTACCTCTCACTACGTCGAGTGGGGAGAAGTTGTGAATTGTGGAGATGACAAAAATTGTTTTTATTCTATTCTCCTGACCCTTGAGTGTCGTCTCCCTCTGTCTCTGTTCTACCCAATTTTTCCCCATTTTTTTGTCTAGAAAAAAGGGTTGACAATGCTTTGCATAGGGCTTAACGTGTCGATATATGTATTTTTTCTAAATCATATACAAAGAATGTGAGTATAGAGTGCTCTCGTTCCTTCTGTCTCTCAGCAATTGTGACGATGATGACATAAGCCTCACTTACACAGATTAATACAGATGTTTTTCTTTCGCATGCATGCATCAATGAATGAGCATGCATGCAATAATTCCCTGAAAAATGCTCTTTTTTCTTCTACATCTCAGCATTTTTTTTCTTCCGTGTTGATAGAATCAATTTGTTGAGTGTACGGAGTTGATGCTCAGTGAAATATGAAGGAAGATTAGAAACGAAGACGTAAAAATTGGAAAGGGTTTACCGAGAAAAATCCCTGTTCATACTGTAAAAATATCTGTGGACGTAGCAAAAGTACTTTAAGCTTTTTTAAATCAGAATGAGAACTTTTATTTTCTTCTCATTTTTTTGTCAAATCGAATGCAAAGAAAATATTATTTTGCATTTATTGTTCTACCTTTTTGGTTGAAACATGGATATATACTTGATTCATTAAATAATATTATTACTTCACGTTTAATTTATCTCAATTCCCAACTCGACTTAGAATCAGTAAGACTGAACGAAATGCCATTGGTTTGTTCACACTTATCGCGTTTTATTGCAAAAAATCTATAAATCAATTTGTCCTCGTCGAGAATATAATACACAGTAGTTGGTTGACTCGACTAACGAGTATTTCTCAAAGAGAAGCACGTTTCTCTCAGCAAAAAAAGTATCTAGAAACAATTACAGATTCAGGACAGATAAATCGATGAATAACGAATGAGTTGAGCGTTCAATACAGAGCGTGTTCTACTCACGCTCTTTTGTCTTAAAAGACTCACTGTTTCCCTTTAACTCTGACACAAAACTGCCTATTGCAACATTGGGTAAGAGAGAGAACAACATGGATATTAGAATTGGGATAGCAAGGGTGTCTACATAAGAGCGGCCATTGAATGGGAATTTCCTGCTTATTCTGACTCTTCACAATCGCGCGCATCCGAAAAACGTTGAACCACCGAAAATCTCAACATCACATTGCAAAAGTACTTAACTATTTGTACACACAGGGACGAAACTAACGAGGATCCAGTAAACGATATTTGATTCCATTGAAAGGGAAATAAACAGCCCATTGTCACACGTAAATAGCATCTCAATGAATAGAGAAAATACCACTTCTTTCTGTTTGTGTAAGCTCAAAAGGTTTTATTGAGATTTAACGCACTACACCTTTACTACAAGCTTTTGTACAGAAGAAAGCAAAAGTTTTTTTTTCAATTCAGAAATACAAAAGCAGATCTCTTTAACTGAAAGGAAAAGCATTTGGGAATTACAACAAGAATAGGGAGTCACCGAAGTTTTCTTTTATTGTCAATTTTTTAACACTGGCAATTTGGAAAAAAGTTTTAATTTTTTTCCAAAGAGAAAATTTGTATCTCCACTTCACCCCTTCCTTATATGTATGCGTCAATAAAAAATCTGCCATCAACTTGATTATCCTAATTTACACCTGCATCCCAAGATTAGAGAAGTAAAAGTGGCAGCCAGCTGGTCAATAATCTTGAGCACAAGAGAATTTTTAAATCTCGCCTTATATGTACCTATATATGAACACCCTGCTGAAAAGCAGCTCGTTTAATAATAATAAGTTTTTAGTGACAAGTGTAGGATGAAAAGAGTCCCTCCGCCCGGCGCCTAGTGAAGTTGACCTCGTCTTGGTGTGAATCAGGAGGTGATGAAGATATTTTATGTTTTGAGATGCAGTTTTCTCCATTTTTTTCTAAGCTCGGTATCCACTGTAGTGAACACACAAGCTACATATGTATTTAGTTTCTTAATTTTTCTTTCTGAATACGTTGAGAGCTTTTTAAAAGAGAGGAGCATGTTGTCGGGATATTTTTGTCACAAAGCTTGCGTGATGTCAACTCTCCCATCCTCAAATTTTTTTTTACTATCATTCACATTCACAAGTTGAGAAAACGTCATAAAAAGACGTTCGTAACTTTACAATGAGCAAAAATCCAAATTATTTATTAAATCCTGCCCTTGGTAAAAAAAACGGAGGAATTTTTCAAGTGTGGTTTTTTACCAGCTCTCTCGGCTTCCACCGGCCTTTTTTATTATCTAGACAAGTCAACTCTCGACTCATGATCGTCTCTCGTTGTTATTCTTACTTTGGTATGTTCTCATTAATTTTATGCCTCTCCGTACCGGATTTTATAGATGTGCTTCATTAATTCTGGATGTTTGTCGAGGTTCGGTGTGCATAAATATTGGACAGGGATCAAGGAAACTGTGCGTGGTGGATTTTCATCAAGCCAACTACGTATTTTTTTGCAACTCGTCTCACCATTTAATCATAACCTCAGCTATTGCATCTATCGTTTCAGGTGAAATGGAAATGTTCGCCACACACGAAGAAGGGCGGAAGGCGAGATAACAAAACGGGACGACACAAAAATGAAATAAAAAAAGAGGGAAAGTGAGTCGTAGAGCAGTGTCATGAAAAATTAAAAATTCACCAGAAAAAGAGTTGCAAACCATGTTCAAATTAGTGAGTAATAAGAAGATGACTAATTAATGAGATTTTTTTTCCTTCCTCGTCTCCCACTTGAAAATGCTCTACACCCTTCTTGACATGTCGTTGTGACACACAACCACGTTGTCAATCCTCCAGAGAACTCAAAAGGAAGTGAGTGGTGCAAGTATTTAAAACGCATTGTTAACCATTGTACACATTAAACAAACTTAGAAAAGAATTCCATATTATTATTCCATTTTTTAATCCAGGTAATCCCAATCCGCTGCAATGTTGTCGGAAGTAAAATAAAACGAGAGCGAGAAAGTTTCTCCACAACTTTGTCATTCCTCTTAAAAATTAGTTACGTACCATGTAACGCTCAGTGAAAACGAGAGAGTTAATCAAGTTAGCGCTCAGGATTTTCACAAAAGTCTCGAGTGAAGTTGCATGTTCAACCTAGCTGCTGTGTGTACCACCTGCTGGCTTCGCGTTCGATTAGCAAATCAATCAGAGAGAAAAATATAATATGCACACAAGGGAAGTGTTACTCATCCATCCTTTTGGTCTGAAAACGGAAAAGTGAGTTTGCCTTCAGAAAAAACGTACATGACAGCGGGAGGATATACTGCTGATGCAACTCATTTACTCACTCCGCAATTGATAGATGGATGAAACGACAGATAGGGTTGGGGAATCGTTGCGTAGCGTGTGTGATGTATGTTGTATACCCGAAAAATGTTTCGGGGATTAGATGGATGAGCTAAATGACTTTGTGGGCAAGACACATTCATACAACAGGCATAATCATGTTGTTACATATGCATATTATAGTGAGCATATATGCAGTGCCATTATATCATAAATCCGTATAGATTCGCGTATATATTACTGGAATAATAATGATGATCATCGGGTCATTTATTTTTGTCTCGGAAAAGGGTAAGGGCATCAAAAAGTTGTGCGCATTACACACATCCAGCCCGATAATATCTGGATCAACATATTTAACATTTAGTTATTAGGAGCGTTACTAAAAGGCAATAAGTCGTCAAACATAATGTCCGTCTTTTAGAGGGCTGACTTTTTCGAGCAGAAGGTATTGAAAA
>JAHZMW010003010.1:0-23141 GCA_027743745.1 Alloscopus bannaensis
TTGTGGATGTTTGGTGTGTAAGAATAATGCACATTTTAAGCTGTTTTGCGTATCGCAGAAGGGAACAAGACTTGTTTACATGGAGTAGAGGTGTGTAAAATGAATAGGAAGAGTTTAGAGAGCTACCAATTTCCCCGAGTTGCGAAAAAAACAAGAAAGACCAGAGGAGATTTGCATGGATCCACAGTTTTCTTCCAGTAAGAGGATTTGTCTAAGCAAAACAAGTTAGGCCTCACCATTTATTGAAAATCGTTGTGAAAAATGCTTACACAGGCAAAGTAGAGAGAGATCATTCAGTTGATGACACTCTAATGAGTGTATACATTTTTGTGAGGGCAGACGTGGGGTAAAAATGTTGTTTGGCACGTCGTGTGGACGAGTGGTGGTAGTTGTTTGTTGTGTTAAAAGAGCTTCACAATATCTGGACTGTGTCACATGCTCAGCCTCATTTGAAGCGGTTCAACAAAGTTTGAGTCGACAAACGACTATCTCTGTCTCACAACAACTGATGAAACTCATTTCTCTCGACTACGCTCTAATCACGCCTTTTGCATATTCCATTTCTACAATTTGAGTGAGAAGAATACGAGATAAGACGACGAGCACACGTTCGCAGTACGTGTTATCCTGCGACGGAGTGAAAGAAAGATATTATGATGCGCCTTGAAATAGATTTAGTGGGTGCATTAATTCCATTATTACGCTTAATACGAGATCTGTTTTCGTTTGTGGGATCATGTATCAACTCGTCTCAACAAGTCACAGGCTTTTAAAATAATGCACGCTCCCACAAAACTCGGAGCAGAGGATAACAGAGGGCTTATCAGTGTGCTGCTGCGAGACTGTAGCTGATGCGTACGCATTTAGTGTGTTCCACACGGGAATCCACTGAAATACAGAGAAGAAGATGTAAAATGTAAGATAGTATGTGTCTTTCCGTACAGTCTCTTGAGGAAAGATAAGCCTCCGACCGGGATTCACCATGCTGCGGAGATGTTTGGAAACGCATGGTTCATAGATCACGTACACATTCCTTCCGTATTTAAATGCACAGTAGCGTACGTACACAGAGCTCACTTTTTGTGTGGATTTTTCTCTTGACAAATGGAGTGACTACAACTTAATAGGCAGCAAGCACATCAGAGAGAGACACCTGAAATACGGTGTATTGTGAATGTTGTGCTCAACTAAATGTTCTGTATTGTATGCTAAGTAAAAGTGATGCTCCACATCACAACACATGTGAGAGTGATGATAATGATGACTATATTAAATATGACTGTGTATACAGATTGTAATATAATGGAGCTCGGTGCTCCTACGTGGATTCTACTGAATATCCAGCTTGAATTAAGCACAAAGGGGAAGATAACGGAGAATGCCTCTGTAATAACTAGAATCTCGCGACATTACGGTACTCTTCCATAAGTGTAACCTTTTGGAATACACAATGCATGCACATAAAATGTAAAAGAGCATTAAAGAGTATTCAGCATAGTACGACAGCGTGTAGGAAACAGCGCAATGATTAGTGACGGATGAGAGAGATGATGATGATGATGATGATCATGGGAGTTTTCCTGTATTCCACGATACTCTGCTCTGTACTCCATATGCAAGACTAGCTGCGCCGCATGCTGTGCGCGATGGAGTAATTCACTTATCAGTGAATGATATCCCCTCACAGCTTGTTGCAACAGTTGTTGGAAAAAGGCATAGCGCACATTCCCAATAACATGATGCGGGAGACACTTTACTACTACTAGTTCGCGGAACACACACGTCTTCTCGCATCGTCACAACGAGAGTGTGTATAGAGCCAAGAAAGTAATATTGGGAAATAGTCTCAAGATAGTCTCATGTATTTTGCAATGTACGAAAATCTCTAAATGTTTTGATCCCACTTTTTTTTTCTACAGAAGAGAGCGGATTTTCGCCTGCCTGTCTGTGTGAAGACGAACATGTAAATTGGAGTGACTTGCCATTTTCCGAGAGAAATCTGCAACAAGGAGTACGAAGCTGTTTCTCACTGGGAAATCCTACTCTGATCCCAGTATATATCCAATATTATATATTCTCCGTATGCAAAAAAAAAATACTCCAAAGAGTAAACGACGGAGTTCGAGAGAAAGGATAAAAAGTTGTGGAACTACTTGTTTCAGTTGTGTTTGTGTCTTCGACCAGAGAGAAAGAAAGGGTCGTCGTGATTTTTTGAATGCGCACTTTTTGGAAGAAACTTTGCAAGTGTTTGTTACTTCATTACAAATATTGTCTGTTTACTCGAAGCGGAAGGGAAACGTTTTAAGTGAGTAAGATTTATGAACGTGTTTTGCTCCTCGTTTTTTTACGATATTTTTTTTCTTCGTAAAATAGTGTGTGTGTGGCCATCAAAATCTGTGATGACGCTATATAGCTAAGACGCTCGTTTCTCGTTGTTGTTGTGCCATTTCCCTGAACGGTTTATTATTGGACGTCATCATCATTGGGGAGCAGAGATTAGAAGTTTTCTGTGTGGAGGCGTTTTTACTCGCGGAGCAATAAATACAGAGCGGATATCTTTGAGAGCCGAGGTCAAACATCGAATTACTTAGTCACCGGGAAGACAACACGGACAAAGAGCACGCTCTCTGCGAAAACAAAGGAAGTGTGGAGCTCCGTGACTTTGTGAGGAGCTGCCGAAGGACAGGACTTTGCGAGAATTTTATTGTGAGTCGTGTGTGACGTGAGGTTGTGCCATAATTTGATGTGAATCTGCCACCTCTTCTGGGTGCATCACACAAGGAATCGACTTGGAAACGTCAGCCACCTTTTGAGATACTCCCCATCGTCATTTTGTTGTGCAACCCTACAATTTCATATTGCCGAGATTTTTTCTTCGCGAAAAAAACGCAATTTAAAAAGTCAAAGCTCTCGCTTTGACATAAAACACAAAGTTCATAAAAATCCACATACAAAGTCGCAGACAATAAAAGAAAGCACAAAGAAAAAGACATAAAACAGGACAAAAAGCTAGAATGCAGACATAATACTATGACTTTATAAAAAATAAAAATAGAAGACACGGGAAGTAAAGGGTATCATCATCAGGAAGGAGGGGCTATTTCTAAGTGAAGTTAAGTGAACGTGCAATTCGTGAGGAAAGAGGCAGTGGGTGTGTGAACAGCACACTTCGTAATGAAGAATGGAGCACCAAATTTTTGACGCCGCATCGCACGGGAAACTCACGTTGATTAAGGTGAGTGTTTCAGTAGACCAGTCATTATCATGGGACTGTCGCAAAATCAGGTTTATTTATTGGCTTAAAAATGACAACATGTCTGCAATGAGATAGGACAAGGTGCGATGTACGAAATCATCCAGTTATCCTTTTTAAACAGTCCACCACGGTTCAGGTGGCAAAAGTCAAGCATCACATATAAACATACAAACTACAGATAAAAAACTAGGAAAGTCCAGACTTGACCGAATCAATTTCACAATAATAAATACCGAGATAAAGTTTAAACTGGGCAGACATACCGATAATTTGCATTGTTCCAAAGTTGAGCTCACCTGTTGCATACATGTGACACCTCCATGAATAGGGTTCCACCGTGTTGCCTTTTTGCTTTGAAGTTGAGGTGGCGGTGTGCATTCTTTGTGACTTTTAGCTTTGTTGTGGTGAGCCGTGATCTTCAAAGAGTTTCGTGTGTTCACAGTTCGTGAGGGATGGTACTGCATGCGAAAACTACACGAGAATGTACTTTGCATAATCAAAAAGAGTGTAAAGGGATACAATTGGGGAGATTGTTAGGATATTATGCTGCCTCATTGGACAAAGCCTTACAATTTTTTGGTAGCCTTTACCATTGATTTGTTCTCTGTTTGTGCGCGTTTCACACTCTTTGTCTCTCTAAATTATTATCGTTTTTTTGGTCATGGAGTGTGACTGTTCCTTGACTGTCAGTGTCAGAGCGTCAGCCATTGTTGGATGTATGATGTCAACTTGGATCAGGATCAACTGCGATTGTAAAGCACATCACATTTTCATCTGAGATTCATTACTCTGATATCGATATATGGATACAGACAGACACAACTTCATAAATTAAAGGAATCACTAATCAGTCAATATTAATCAGTGTGATATAATTATTTAGTTTGGTGTGGATAGGAGCGTTTTTTAACGAGTCTATCCTGTTTGCTTTTATGATTTTTTGCCGTCATCAATCAGCAGCTCAGCACCATTGTTGTGCATCAGTGGAAATTCAGGGACGCATATAAAATGGTACACGCTTGTTTCATGTACAGACTACATTAGGCTTAACTTGAGCTTGTGTGTGCAAAGTGCTATTATTTTGTTAGTTTTTTTTTTGCTGTTGATGGTTGTAGAGTGAATTTGGCATTAGATGTGAAGTAGGGATTTGTGACATGACCTTGAGGCAACTAAAGGGAATGGGGAAGAGTCCTTTACGAGTCACTTGGCACAACCTGAAATTAATCTCTGCCTCTCCTTTTTTCTACAATTTTTGCTCATTTAAGTAGATGCACACGCGTTCCTTTTCTGAGGATTCTCAAAAAGTGAGTAGGGGCGCTCTTTGTCTTTGACTTTTAGTCTAAAAAACAAGGATATTTTGCGAGGCTCACTGCACCCCCAATTATCACCTAAAGTATAGCCCTCTCGCGTAGTTTGGGGTGATGCCTTATTATTACAGTAGGAGTTAGGGAGCAGAGCGGTTTATAATTGTGAAGAGTGCATACTGCACACAAAGAAGTGCACAGTTTTTGGATTGCATCGGAAACAATAGGCGACACGCTGCAAAAGTTTGGAAGGATACACACCTATCATTGTGCACACACTCCAGCTTCCTGTGCGTGTTCGATGTGACTTGCCACTCCTTGTGTCATCCTTTTATCATTCATTGTGTAATCACATTCTAATTTTGGAACTCCTTTTCGCCGACATGGAGCCTCCACCTGGTGTGGCAATCTTTTCGTTCTCCAGGCGCTACTACAATCAGGCATGGAGAAACAACACTTGTTTCTATATTTAGCAAAAGCGCTATTCTTATATTACTATATTATTACCACTCGTACAACACACTTGTTACACAATTTTTTGAGCTCTCGTCAGATTTTTAGCATTAGTTTGAAATGTTGGCTCAACACTCGTCCCTGTCTGAATGAGATGATGAAGATAATGAGGCGAGGAGTTTACACAGTAGAGTGTCTCGGTGCTCTCTCGTTCTGCTGGCACAGTTTGTTGTGCAATATTTTTTCTGATGTCATCTCATCATTTTCGCATGACACAATTTTGACCAGAAAAGTTGACCTAGTTTACTTAACTCCTCAAAAAAAACGTGTGTACGAGTTAGGCATGGCTATATGACTATCTCCGTCAACGAAATCATAAATCGGGATTCGAGTCGGCGGGTGTACGAATTTGTTTATCTAGAGCACGGAACACACACGCATAGAAAAGTGTGAATTTTAACGTGTAACATGGAGTATTCTGTGTGTTCCATACTTGACGTGGGGTGTAGGAGGATTGTCGAAGTTAAATTGGAGCATGCCTCTGCAATAAGTAATGATGATGTGTTATGTAATGTGTTTCGGTCGTTTCCTTTGCAGAACGCCTTGGAGCATCGTCCAAGGGAGGAGAGGATTCAGCTGTTGTCGAGTAAAACTGCGGGAGCCACTCCACTCATAGCCGCCTGTCGTAATGGACACTACGATGTGGCCGAGTACCTTATCAAAAGCTGTGGAGCCGACGTTGAGTTGGCTGGCTCAGGTAAAAAACAACTTTTTTCATTTCCCTTCAAAATACTCATAGCCGCCTGTCGTAATGGACACTACGATGTGGCCGAGTACCTTATCAAAAGCTGTGGAGCCGACGTTGAGTTGGCTGGCTCAGGTAAAAAACAACTTTTTCATTTCCCTTAAAAATACAGCGTGATTTCAATATATTAGCTCTCCTCACTCCTCCCAAGATTAAAAGTGAATGTGATCTCATCATTTCTCATGAATTGCGCTGACTTTGATGCTGATTACATTGAAGACGATTTTCTCTAGAAAAGGATGTTATTTTTCTTGGATTAGAAACGAATCGAAAATGGCAGAGTGTGCGCCACAAAATTTATCGGCGTGTTTATGAATGGGATGTCATTAGGGGGAGGATGAATGTTCTCAGAAATGAATGAGACTTGATAAGCGTGGATATGAAGGGTTAAGTTTACGTGTGCTTCAGATAAGAATAAGGTTTCATGATCAGACCACACCCGCAAACGGGGGAGCAAGCAAGCACAGGAAAAAAATATCCTTGAGTAGTGGATTCATGCTCGATAAGGTCATGAGGACACTAAACTCTATATAGAGTATTCTTCGTTCTGCTTTTAAGTTTTTATTGCGTAAATTATTATTAAATCGATATTCATAGTATGAATTTCATACATAACCAAAGTCATTGAGTTGACATTATGGTATCGATATGAATATCGAACTCAAACAGTTTAATTGGAGCAGCATCCACATTTTATACTGTATTTGGCATGATTATTGAAGGCACTTATCATGTTTTGATGGTGATGTGTTTACAGTTGTCAGTCTGCAAACGCATTGAGAATGAATCAGTTTTTCTCGTGATTGATTGGTATTATTAAAAACGTTGAAAAGTTGATCAGTCAATACCAGAAAATCAATAAGGGCCCATGTTGAGATAAATGCATCAAAAGATATATTTTTGCAAATCAAATGAAATGACTTGAACTACTTGGGTATCTGGGTGAGGATTGAGGATTTACATAGTTTGCACTGTCAGAGGAAATTTTTGCCTGGTTCGTAATTAGTTTTTTTTTTGCTTGCTCTCTCATTCTCATGAGATAAGCTGCTTATAGGCTCTGGGATATTGTGCAATCGCTGTTTTCAGATTAGAACGTATTCCGTTGGGTAGGTATTCCGTATTTTATCATCATCAGTGAGCATTATGAGTGACAGGAACAAAGGAGTGAGAACTTGATCGAGTACGCAATACTAGAGCTTCGAAATTAGATCAAGGTCTGTGTCGGGCGAACACACATGTGTGTGTGCAAATTGCAACCATATTTGCGAGCACATTTTTTAAATAGATCCAAAGAAATTCCTCCAAATTTTGCGGTGACGTTCCTATTTTTGGAGTTTGATGCACAAAACAGACGAGTGACCATGCTCGTCAAGAAACTTAGCCAAGTCCTGTGGCCTCTACCTTCAAAATGAGTTATTAAAAAAATCATCAAGACAAGCGGGTTGTGTGAGGATCCCAAGATTGCTTGTATATAACACATTCATATTTGTGCAGTAGTAATCACCGGAAAGAGGGCGAGTGGGCATACGCATTAATTAAGCAGTGATTATAATGCACAAGTAAAATGTTTGTTTTCATAAGCAGGACAATAACGGAAGTTGTTTGAGTGTGTGCAGATGATGTTGCAGGACTTGTCCTATAAAGTGTGTGCAACAAGGAAAAATGAAATTGTCACACACAACATGTTCGTACACAACAGCGACGACAAGGTTAGGTACACGAGGTTGTCAAAACCACGAGAATGCTGATTCTCGTACTCACATTAAAGTTGTAGCAATCCAAAAGAACATTGTAACGTTGTAAAATGTATATGAACAGCCATAAGTCATAACTCACAATATAATGTGTATGTTATTTTGTCATTCATGTATGCGTACACCTTTTTACCTTCGAGCGAATAGTACAAGCCTTATTGCACTTTATACGTGGTTATGATTTTCATATGAAAGTGCTCCCTTGCATATTGCACACACAACAGACACCCCAACGCCACGCTTGACAAAGTCGTTCAGTTGAAGAAAAAAGTGGTTTCCCATAACACACTTTCCGCTTGACTTTGACACATTTTCCGTTTCCGTCCATTCGTGGCGAGCAGGAGGATTGCACACAAGGAAAAATGCGTTATTATCATTAATATCCGTTTTTGGAGTATTGACTACAATCTTCTCTGGGATTGATTGTGCGTAAAAATAAGGCGTTTAAGGCTAATGGGTTTTGCTTTTGCATGGTCAGATGCCAAAGGAAGAAAGGTGACTTTTGTCATTTGTTTATGTACGAAATGCAACGTCGTAGAATAACGACTTTGCCCAGTGTCACAGAAGAGAACGTAGTAGAGAAGGAAAAGAGGATTAGCCTTCGTAAATCGTGAAATTCGATCGATATCATAAAAAATGTATTTACGAGCCACAGGATTGAAGATATCATAATGCTATTAATGAGTCAGATTGGGATGAGTTACATAAACGATGTCGCACTGTTCTGTATGTGACGTTTGGAATGACGTGGGAGGAGGATGAGGATAGAAATATTATTCAAGTCGCATAATAAAAGTGATAAATCACTGTCACTGAGAACCCGGTATTTCCTGTTTGTGTTCCAGTTGTTTTCGACGGGGAGACCATTGAGGGCGTTCCTCCGCTGTGGTGTGGTGCCGCAGCAGGGCACCTCAGCGTAGTCAAACTCCTCGTCCTGAACGGAGCCAACGTCAACTCCACGACGAAGACCAACTCCACTCCCCTCCGAGCGGCCTGCTTCGATGGCCACTTGGATATTGTACAATACCTCATCAGTGCCGGTGCAGGTGAGTGAGCCCACCTTTCTCTTCTGGGGGTTATATAACGGGAGATAAGCTCATCTAATTAATAGCAGACATGTGACAAACTTTGTCTAAATATGTTATGTAATTGTCTTGTTTCATGCACATCGACGCTTTCTGAGAAAAACTTGAATTTTTACGTATTCATCCGATGCCCTTCTGCACAAAATTAAGCCATTTTTTAAATTTAAATTCGCAAGACCTTCGTCCTTTTTTGTGGAGGAAAATATGCGTCTCCTTTCTCCAATTAAACACTTGATTCCACAAACGACGAATTGGAGCTTTCTATTTTTGAGAAAAAGCCTCAATGCCACTTGTCGTCGTGGTATGCAAGAAAGTCAGTGTCAGGGATTGAAGATAGGGAGTTGCGACAGTTTTTCGTTTTATGTAATCGCGTCCGTTGTCATCATCATAGCCGTGATCATCGTCACACGAGAGAGAACAAATGAAGTAATCACTCTGCCTTGATTGGTACAAGTGCAAGGTCACCACACCACGACCAATTCAGCGCAGATGTCAGTTTTACTTCGCGACTCTTTTTTTTCCTCTGGTTTCCTTGAAGCCACTTTGTTTCGGTCATGAGAGTAACGACGATGGTGATGATGATGATGTGTGCACTTTTTAATGATCGTTTGTGAGATGCGGTGTGATTTTGTAATATGACTGCAGTTTTTCTTAAGTGCACCTCGACAATACGTATACACACTAAAGTAATGGCTTCCTTGTGTGGATGCGTGTACATTTTTATTGGATGAGAAATTTGTTGTTTCAATGAGATTTTTTTTATACAAATAGCGTCACACTTGCGACACACGTAATCACATTTGAAAGCAATTTGCACTTTGAAAAAAAGTTGTTGCTTGAAGGTTGTTTTAATCCCAAAATAGCTTTTTTCTACACTTAAATATGCGCGAGCGTCCTTTCTTCCGTAAATCCCTTTATTTGTGCTCACAACAGGGTTGTGTGCGTTGCATGAAAACATCTCTGACAGGGTAAAAATAAATGTTTTGTGAATTTCTGAAAACTTTCAGACATCGTTGTGGCCAACTTGTGTTCCCAAAACCTGAGAAGGCTTCCACAGTATACGAAGGGAGGAGAGAGGTAGACAAGTATGCGGAGTTGGACGAACTGATATCAGATCCAGACGAAATGAGAATGCAGGTCTGCACATCATCATAACCACTTCAAAACTGTTTCCGTATTAATTTTTTAGAGAGTAGAGTAAGAGAGAGAGGTCTGCATAACATTATAATATGCGATGTTTGTTTTTTAATGCAGTCACTGATGATAAGGGAAAGGGTCTTGGGACCTGCTCACCCCGACACTTCCTACTACATCCGGTACAGAGGGGCAGTGTACGCGGATGCAGGCCAATTCGACAGATGCATTGCCCTCTGGATGTACGCCTTGAACATGCAACAGGTAATTAGGCGTTCAACACAAGTGTAATATCCTCAAAGCCAAACACGAGCTAGATACTCAGACTTTGTGAATTTCTCTCTGCCTAAAAAGAAAAGTGATATGGGTACATGAGAGAACCCATTTTTCATGTTTTCACTCACTTTTCCGAGAAGAAATGCATATCATGTATGCACCTGACTAGAAGCATTTTTTAAAACGATCCGATATATAGAAGGTTATAAATGTTAAAATAAAGTGCAATGGAACAATAGCTTTTTTCTCAACTTTTTTCTCTTCAAAACGAACTTGTCAACTTGCCATGTGTACAGTTGGTGAGCTAGATAATATGAGCTTTGGAATCAAGACGGAGATTTCTTCTTTCTTAAAAAAACCCAAAAGAGAAAGAGAGTTGGAGTGTGTGTTTGGTGTTCTGCCTGTCGCTGTTGAGTTGCTCGCAACTCACGATATTTCATTTTGTCGACTGATAAGTACAATAACTTTGTTTATTTCTCGCAGAGAATGCTTGAGCCACTGAGTCCATTAACCCAAGGATCGTTCCTCTCTTTCGCCGAGTTGTTTTGGTTCATGATGGGCGACAAGAAGAACACATTCTACCCGATGCCAGCACTCAAATTCGATGATGCGTATGTGATCTTCTGGAAGGCTGTCCGTGAAGTAAGTCACCAAACTCCTCTTCAACAAGAAGGAAAAATATTATTTATAAATGTCTACACGGTAAACTGCAGAGAGAGAGAGAGAGAGAGAAAGAGTGCACACAAAAGTGTCGTCATCTTGTTTTTTTATTCAATGGGATGATTCACGACAGGTCGTTCACATCGTTTGTAATGTGAATCTAAGATGTTGACTCTGCATTATGTATATCATAAAAAGGAGAAAAAGAAGCTCCTTTCTTATTATAATATGACTGAATTTATTATCAATTTTATGTGGTTTTTTACTTCTACGCAGATTGAGATATCAATGAAGCACGCGGATAAGGTGGGGGGCAAGCACAGAGATTTGGTGTCGTTTCATCGGCTCCTTGTGATTAGTCTGCAAATCTTAACTGTTCTCTTATCCCTCAAGAAGGCTGAGCGTGAGGAATTCAAGTTTCGTAAGGTATAAAAACCCACACACACATCATCAGAGTAGTCACCTCATCGTTACATGATAAGCTTGTGCTCGTTCATCTTCATCAGTGATGATGATGCGCACATAAAATCATGTTTGAGTGAGATAAATCCGATTTTATTTTCTTGTTCTTTTTTTTTCGTGTTGTTGCAGACTGCGTATGACTTAGTCAAAGTGAATCCTCGAGGTTCTGGAGGTTGGAGTTTGTTGCACATCGCCTCCTCCCAGAACTCAAGTGTCGGTCGGTTCTCAATGAAGATTTTCCCCTCCCCCAAAGTAAGTGTTACGACAGGATGATTCCAATGTTCAAACTATTTGGCCCATTCTAATTAGGGAAAAAAGTCATTCTATATTTAATTACCCCACAAGACAAAAGTATGTGTGTCGTTTGCTCTCGTTTTCTTCGTCGCATCATCATCGTCTTTAAGGTTCATATCCTCCTTTTTTTGAGGCAGTCACGCATTTTGAAAGTTGTTTGGAAGCGGAAAAAATGACGCCTCTTTCTCCCTCGATAATAATTACCCTCGAAAAACAATGACTTGACTATTATTTTCTCTACTGCGTTGCACACGATCTTTATGGGTTTCCGAAATAATTTTTCTCTCTCTTTCGAGATCACTCTCGCGTGGTGATTATAATGTGATCGGTTTTCTTTCCTCTGTTTGTTATTGTCGCAGTGAGGTATCTCGTCGTAAACGGCTTCGTTAAGCTTTGGCACGCCAGATGAGGGCGTCTTTTTGTGTTCGAGACGGAGCAAAGTGTTTTTACATGAGAAGAAAGGATAAATATAACCTCAGCGGGGAAGAGCCACCTTGCTTATATCATACACTCTCATACGACGGGAAAAAGAGGAACGAGTCCGATAACTTCGGTGTTTGGCTCGCGTTCAGAAGCGATTTTCAGAGAAAAATGGAAGACAGAGTGTTGTAGTTGTTGGAAGGTTTTGTGGTGCAGTGCAGACGCGTTGGTTCCTTGTTCCTTCGAAGACATGATGACATGTTGCGAAAAAATGCTTCTTCGTGATTTCTTTTCCCGTGATGCGTTTACATTTCTGTACTTGTTCAACTTTGTACATTCACACAAAACGATGCTATAGAGAGAGAGGATTTTTTAACAGTTTTTATTAGCACCTGAAGCGTTAGAAAGGAGAAGCACGCATATAAGATGTACATGTAACGACGTTACGTTGTCAGTTCATGTTTACATGTAACGGTTGTGTGTATACTAATGAGATGAATGCTTCACTCAAATATCCGGAAGTGACTTTTTTTGCACACACACGGCTACATGTGTAGAGCAGATACTCGACACAGGCCTTTCTCCCCGCTTTGAGTCAGTGTTCGGAAGCAATGGTTTTAAATCATTTGCAGACAAGCGTGTCGTGATCGCAGCCTCATTTTCTTGAAAGCCCCACACACAAACAGAGTAAAAGGGAAACGAGGAGAAAATATGTGTGAAATGGCAAACCCTCTAAACATTCCGGCAGGATGCTAACCATAATTTGAAATCAATTACGAGAGCATTTTGATATGCATTTCTTGCGAGGGGGAGAGAGTAGGGGGAATACAACAGTCATAAAATAATTTTGGTGCATTTTGCATTTCTCTTGTTTGAAATGGGATGACATGACAGGAGAGGAGGACGAAGATCTCTCATCAGAGAGCGTAATATTTTTATTGCTCTTTTCTCTGTTTCTCCACAGACCGTCGACTTTTTGGTGAGCGTGGGAGCGGATGTGAATGCCCGCGACGATGAGGGCAATACTCCCCTTCACGTTGCTGCTGACCCGAAATCCTGTTCCGTGGAACTGGTGCAGACGCTCCTCAGTCATGGTGCTCACTTGGACCAGCGGAACAATACGAGCCAGACGTTCGAAGAGCTGGCCAAAGTCAAGTTGTCGAGCCTCGTGGACCCGATGCCGCACACAACCTTGAAATGCCTTGCAGCTCAGGTAGTCGCGAGACACAAAGTCGTCTACCGCGGACTCGTACCTGCTCCCTTAGAATCGTTCATCCAGCTTCACTAAACACAACAGTACATAGTATAATACCTACGCAAAAATACTATAGAGAGAGAGGAAAGAAATCTAAACTAATTTTTTAGTAAGCTCTTTAGTAGTACTCGTAGCTGCAGAGACACAATAAGTATGTATGTATGACCTTACAACGCTTTTGGAGATATATAAGACTTGACCTTCTCTGTATCGATTTATAATATAAAACGTACCACAAAGAGTTATGTAGACGGACGAGTAGTCAAAAAAAGAGGAGGAAAGACCCCGTCAGAAATTGTAAAACGCACATAATTACATATTACAGATATTAAGGTGCGCGCGGCTCTTTGTTGGTAAAGCAAAGATTTTTTGTTCAAGGAATGGAAAATTCTTAGAGAGATTGCACAAGACGAGGAGAAATACAGAAAAAAGTATTTTATACGATTTTTTTTGAAGACGCCATTTTAATTCTTTTTAGCTTTACGCGTGTAACTCGTTGTTTACAGAATGATGATTTAATGAGAGGCGAGCCTAGATGAGGAAAGCATGAAATATTTAAGTCAAAAAACTAACTCACGTTTCTTCAACTTTTTATCCTTTTTGTAGGATGTCATTATTTTAGGATTAGACACACACACCACGTCTCGTTTATGTGAGAGCAGTCAAGTCCACATTGTTCTAATACGATGATGCCATGATGTTAATACGTTTTTAAGATTTTTTTAGCTGATGAGGGGTAAATATTTACTAATCACAGAAATGTTGTCCTCGCGTCTTCGTGATTTATTATTTTGTATGTGAAAGAGAGCCACTTCTTCTTTTGTCAAACGAGAAGGGGGCTGGCTAAAACTGAGAAATAATAAATGCTTTACTTTTTCGTAAAATCATACAATGTTGTTGTGTAAAATGCTTGTATGCTAATTTTAGGATTGTATTAATGACCACATCGTGTTGTGTGGACTAGTGACTGCGATTCTCACAGAACTGAAAGCCTTTAAAACAGAATTAATGTGATTCATGTGAATTTTTAGCAGCTATTCACAATAGCTTACTAAGTCTCTGTAAATGTATATTGTAATCTAGTAGAATGAGCGAGCACACGTAACGTTGTTGTTAAACTCTACACACAAGTCTTGAGCATTTTAAACAGTCGTTTTTGTTCATTGTTATTTTTTGTCAACTTGAATAAACGGTTTTAGACGTTTCCGTCGTGTATGCCAGGTATTCTTAGAAGTGATATTATTCGTGCGTACCTTTATGTCGCCTAAAAGCATACCACAACACACGCTTTAAAAAATTGTCATTGCTTCAGTCGCAATCGTTACTCGTTCTGTAAGACTTTGTTTTCCCCAAAAGCGAGTTAGCTACTGTGTGTGACGTTTAACCGTGATAAGACAACACTTTTTGGATATTACATCCACGGCGGAAAAACGTTGAGTGTAAATCAGAGAGAAAGTACGAACAGAGAGTGTGCTTACAATGTGACGGGCGTCGATGATTTTTAGGATAGGAAAAAGTGAGACAAAGCTGGCAAACGTTGGTGTTTTATATGTGAGGGGAAAGAGTGGGAGCAGAACAAAAATGATTAAACGCATAATCCTGCAAAAAATATCATTTTCGCATACATAACCTGTGTACCTTTCGTATATGAAATAGCGTTGTAACGAGATATGAGAGCATGTTTGATGTTTGTAAACGGGATTTGTAATGAACTTTTGCATTATAAAGAGTTGATAAAAAGGTAGAGACACAAAAGTAACAACTCGGTGTATCCTTGTGTACTAATCTTCTAATTGTAATGTTATGTGTATACTTCAAAGAAGAAAGTTATTGACAATGACCTTTAGTGAATCATAATCATTTTTGATTTATCTCAACTTTATATTTACTATATAGCCAAGTATGTGATATATTGCGTTGTTTGCGGAGTGACCAGAAGAAAGGGAGAAGGCGAAGAAGGGGTTCGATAATAATACTGAAAATCCTGTCGAAGGTCGATAGAAAAATAAAATGAAAAGATTTGAAAAAAAATACTTGAGCATTTATTTCAACTGTCATTTAGTGGAAAATATCACCGATCAATTCATTTCAACACGTGAGAGATTCACGATGAAGGTACTCTTGCTTCCACCATTTCTTAATTTTCTCCTGCACTTCTGCTTTCACCGCATCGGTGGCAAATGCATGCACAATGGCAGTGAGGCTGAGCTGCTCGAGTTGTTCTAGGTTTAGCGGAACCACGCTCAGTAGCTTCAGGAATTCCTTGCTGAGAGTCGTTCCAAATACGCCGCTATCGTCCGTCTAAACAAATTCATTCCTTGTAGAATAGGGACATTCAGCGTATCTATATTTAAGGCAAGCCGATTTTAAGAAAAAATTATGGCTTACACAGATAACGTAGGGGATCGAGTCTTGTTGGAATTTGCACACCACATGCTCCTCCAAAGCTGTTGTCACTCCAGTGATCAAATTCGAGGTTATGCAAGACTCTATGAAATAAAAGTGCATTTGAACGTAAATCTCCGTAATGAAAGTAATATCCAAGATGGATAGGTTTCGCTACTCTCATACCTACAGGGATCCGCTTCTCTCTAGCCAACTGCCACAACTCATTCGTGCCTCCGTAATCGGGATGAAGGAACTGGCCATGGCCTACTCTTTCCGGTGCAAATCGCATGAAAGCCAGGGTCTCTTCAAGATTCCCAATCTGTTCAGTGTGGTAAGCATTCACATAAATTGTTTCAATAAACATTCTCATATTTCAAATAAATGCTATGCTATATATCATGTGGCCTTGTCCACCAGCGAGATTTCTTTCTTTTTGGTAAGAGAACGCATGCAAACTCTATTTTGGATCCACCTCGGAAAGATGACAACTGGTTTTAAGTCCATTTCGCCGAGCCTCTTGCATGAGACGAACGATCCAGTCAGCATGACCACAATTCGGATCCCCACTCACATCGAGTCCAACCACCACATCTGGATGTTGCTTCGCGAGAGAGCTCGCCAGCTCAACTGTGTGAAAGCCCTCTTGCTCCCCACATTTGCGGTCAACGCTTATGAGGAGTCTCACCGTGATTGGAAACCGCTTCTGAGCATCTCTTCAGAGAAGAAGAATACATAGGAAATTTGGAAGAAAGCTTGCGTAGCCGACGTAGAGGAACGATTTTGCATGAAATAAAGTGATGAAGTTGCGATGAGTCATTTGTATTACTTGATTCCTTTCACGACAGCCTCAGCGTAGGACAATTTCGAAGGAATGGAGTGTATCCGCTTCGGACCTGTTCGAAGCTCGAGGTAAATGACGTTGTCCAGAACAAACTCTGCAATCACATTCACCGTCGCGGCGTACACGGTGGCTGGGGTGCGAATCACTTGATGAATTTTTCCGAAAACCTGAAAACACCTATTGAATCCAAGAAAAGCCAACTGTGAGATGGGCAGGGCATGGACAATGATTGCTCAACAGATTTCTGGGAAAATACAATACGAATGCATTGTATCGTACTCCGCCAATAATCCTTTGTCAGAGTTGCAGATATCGTATGCATGTCCTTCAGACTTGAAATGCTCGAAATCCATCAAGACGCCATCCTCGTCAATGTGAGGCAACTTCTCCGGAGTAGCAAGCCCTAACAACGATCGTTAACATGAAATTAGTAGCACTTGCATCTAATCTGCTCTGGAGGCATGTTTCCTTACTTTCGTTAAAGGTGGTGAGATGCTGGAGGAGGTGATCACTTATGCATCCATTCAGATGAGCGTGCAATTCCTGAACACAGAAGCACAGTGGATGGTGGAAATTTTAGTTTCATTGCAATTTGCATTCATCCTCCTCTCATAAATGGAGAAACCGAGTATATACATATAATGGTGTTTTATAAGAAGGATTGCCCAGACAAGAAGACTATACGACAGGGAATCCGATCTGGCTTACCACTTTCGGCATGTTCCTCACAACGACGTCGTCAGGTACTGCTCTGGACGCCATTTCAAAATGCTAATTCCTTTTTTACTTCTACGTGTATGAACACCAGCAAATTGCCAACAAGATTGCACTTATCACACCAATCTGCATATGGTTTTTAAACTTCCAATTTGTTTCTTAAAATCATTCAGAATTTGCCTGATCCGAGACAAAAAAATATATATATCCAGCTCTGTTGGAATATAGCATGCAAGCAGTTGCCGTCTCATAAATAATGCTGTACTTTGTACTTTGTAATGATCGGATGGACACGAAAGAGTCAAAAAACACATTCCGTGATTTGCGTATGTTTGCAAATTGCAATCCAAAGATGTGATCATGTGGTTACCTCCAGAGATTGTAACACTTGCACAATATGAAAAGTGTGGAGTGAAGCAGTTCAGCCAGACACGCTACCGCTGCTACATGTAGCTCGACAATAAGTTCATGTGTATTAGCCATATATTACGAATGCCGTGTAAAAACCAGCAGATCTATATGTATTCAGCTTCTACAAGATCACCCAACGAGAAGAGTACAGTGGAGATTGTATACGGCCCAACACAAAAAGTGAGCTCTTCCAAACCAGGCCACACAGAGGAGCTTGTAGAAAGCTAAAGCTTGCCTTTGTCTGTTGAAATGAGTAAAGCTACGCGTCTCGTGGTCATGTCACACTGCAACTCACGAAGTAGTAGTACATAGTTATTTAGTTATGAAACCAGAATATTAACTATTGAATATGTTGGAAGTTTTATATAGCGTAAATGTAATGTATGAGAGCCACCAAGCTAAAGTTTTGGAAATTCTGTCGAATTTAGAGATTGAATTAGGAAGTGGGAGTAAGCATCACATCAGTTTACTCCGTTGTGTGAGGTGCCCCAAAGAAAAGTAATTCGAAAGAATCATGTATGTATACTGCAGGAGAAGTCATGCAATCATCGTTTAAGGTATATCAGTGGAGATAAGACAGGACAAACTTGCCCCGTTGTAGATGTAAGAAACCGTCGAACCTGGTAAATGGAGTTTCAATTGAGTACCGCTACGAAAGGCATTATATTAATCACGAGTTCTCAACATACTTAAATCTCGGAGTGAGGAGAGCTTACCTTTACCGATGCCCAAACAATTACTATACCTTTAGGTACACTGGAAGAAGACATGCCTGAACAGTCCAGAGACCACACCCCATCTTTCGAACACAATTTGTTGACCCAGTGGATTAGTCTATTGGAACTGGAGAATTGTGACTTCCTATCTTGATTTTGACACAGCACAGTACTTCGCAGAGAGCCTTGTATCGGACAGAAAGTCTAGTGTCTCCCAGGTTGGTCCTCTTCTTCAGTTTTCACTCAAGTCCATTCTCGGTGAAAGGCATCCCACCAAATATTACAAATGTCCACTCCAATTTCCGTTCGTGCAACACCAAGAGCTTCCGATATGAGAACGATATGCAAGTTACAGCAACTGACTAGCAACCTAATCTGACCGCCTCCAGAGATATGCAACCCCTTGAACTTTCTTTAGAAAAAGAATTTAAATTGAAGCGTTTGAGTACTAGAACGATGAAACCTTTTGTTTGCTGTTAGAATCTCAAGAAGTGAAGGAATGGAGAACAAGACATCTACCTCCTAATTATTTCTATTTACAAATTGAATAATTGTGAAAACTCACGCTTATTAGCAGAATGAATTTAAACCAAACTGAAATCCTCAGCTCCTTAAACTGTTACAAACAAAATAAAAGTGGATTCCGGCAGTCGACAACCTCGAGGCAACCTACCGGCACAGTAATGTAGGAGCATACCATCCTAATTGTAAGTCAGGAGGATTATCATTTAGGAAGAAAACAAACAACTTTATTTCTAAATAAATACCATGCCGCTCTTACTATATGAGCCACGTTAAATATAGTTTTCGAAGATGGAAGTACTGAGTAATCTTCTTTGAAACAGTACAATAAAAATTAAAAACAAAACCAGCCAGCAGACCTACACGTACCGGTCAAATCTATCGCCCTGTAAAATAGTTTTTGGAACAAAGCTGAAAATGCCTTGATTACCCCTTCAAGCTACTGCTGAACTTTCATACAAATCACTGACAATGGTTTGATTTGATGTAATCCCATTACAAAAAACGGACGCCAGAAAACAGGACACGGCACGTGTAAATATGTGGAGTATCATCAATAAAATTTGAAAAGCCTATAAACTAACAGGTAATTTTCTCTGACGCTAATCCCAAGGAGGAGTATGTAAACTTGAATAGTTGTGTAGAATCATGTGGACTACAACCCCCGAAGAATCGATGACAAGTCTTGGAAATTCCTGTGGATTGGAATGCAGGAAGAGAATTTGTCAATTATTCGAGCTCACAACTCCCAACGTGCAAGTCAATGTTAACCCAATGTTCACTCAACTCCCAGGATTCACTCTTTATAAGAAAAACTACTGCCAAAAGTCCATTCAGCTGCAAACAACCTTGTCTTTCGACAAAAGCAGAAAACTTCTTTGAATTCTCCCCGTTTCAGTAGTAATTCAATATCACCGAAAATACAAAACGAAACCCCACCAACACAGCAGCACGTTGGCCCAAAACCGTATTTGCCAGTATGATAGGGCGTGCAAGTTAATTTAAAAAGGACGATTGTTTCTTACCTCGTCATCCCGCTGGAAAGGGTGTCATCATCACGATTAAAGGAATCTCACATCAACTGACCGCCCGTCCACCCTTGACTGGTCGAAAACTTTCACTGCTCGTTCTGCATCTCGCTCAGTGGCAAATCGAACGATTCCCGTGTTCTTGTCCCTCATTTCAGCAAACACGACTTCGCCGCATTCTCGGAATTTAGTCTTCAGCATTTGCCAGGTGCAGGTTGGTGGCAGCTGGCAAGTAAAAACGCAAAATAATGTTATTCTCCTCAATTAATATAAAGTTACAACTGGAACTGGACATCTTATAATAAAATACGTAAAATGCGTACATTTTGAACAATAACTGTATTCGATGGAATCGCAGCTCCACCACCACCACCACTTCCACCTGAAACTCCATTGCCGAAACTGGACTTGCTCCCTCCGAAGTTGCTGCTAGGAGTAGAGTAAACAGATGTCGAGTATCCGTAGTCAATATCCCTCATATTCAAACCTGCACCACCGCTTTGTCCTGCACCGACAGGATTCCTGCAAGACAGCAAGCAAATCATGTCATACATAATCTTTTAATTCCAAAGCCGTATCACTAACAGTAAATTCAGGCAACTGAAAATTACGTCTGAAACGGAGACGGCTGAGCATTTGCTGTTGAAACTGCTCCCATTCCAGCTCCAGAGAGACCAGACGCGGATCCTATTTGTGCTCCACCTGCACTACCCATCAAACTAATTGGATTATTACCAACGCCTGGTTGCTGTTGCTGCTGCAAGCCGCCCAGTCCACCAACATTTTGCATGGCTGCCGCCAATTGACTTGCTCCTGCGCCTCCAAGGCCACCAAATTGATTGGCCATTGGGTTCAGCCCTGTCACACCAAATGCATTCGCCGCGGCGGCTGCAGCTGCAGCAGCTGCCGCAGCAGGCGTGGTCATGGCTCCAAGACTATCTAGCCCTTGCGGGGTGGACATTAGAGATGCCAGACTTCCAAAACCAGTGTTCGCTGCTCCAAGTAAACTGTTCACCGATGACGCCAGTGCATTCCCAGCAGTATTAGCTGCCGTGCCCACATTCGTTCCAATCATAGTGTTCACGTTCGAATTAGAATTTCCAGAGGGTAAATTTCCTGCAGCGAAAGAACGAAAGCAAAGTGAAGATAATTCCAAAAGACCAGTAAATCCATTTCTAATGATAAAAAACATGATTGGTAAACAAGTGTAAAAATACTCTTCGACAGTCTTACTTGAGACATCCACTAAAGGCTGTCCATTAACCCCGAGTCCCATGCCGATTCCCTTCAAACCCTCCGGTAATCTGTTTTTAGCCAAGTCAGCCAAAGGATCGGCCAAACGATCCATTTTGACGTGCATCCGACGTTCATACAATTGCTGATTATTAAACATCGCTGTTCAAAATTAATATATAAATATATCAATACTCTTGACTTACTCAACTCAATCACAATATGTAACCTCGATAATGTTAGGATAACAAACTTACAAATTGCTTGAACAGCTTCAACTGGATGCTCATATTCGATGACCCCATGTCCTCGACTTTTCCCATCTTTATCGCGATTCAAGTCAACTTCCAGCACTCGACCAGCCAGCCTGAAGACTTCTTTTAATTTCTTTTCGTCCACGCGGAAATCCAACTAGCAAAAAAATCAACCAATCATAATTCACACTTTCGAATTGAATTGTCAAACAGTATTTGAAAAATAAAATACAGTGCCTTACATTACTGATAAAAACTTTAGGAATGAGAGGTCCTTCAATGCCCAACGATTCCAAGAATTGCTGACTCAGCCCATACGTGTTCACAAATTTTCCAGAAGATCCAGTGTCCTGAGCGTCATTTCTGCCCATACTGTTCATGTCCCAATCGCGGTCCATTCGGTCTCTAAGAACGCGTTCACGCGATCTGTCTCTTTCAACCCGCTCGACTTCCTTATTTCGGTTGCTTCCAGTAACGATCCTTCCAGTCTTATCACGTTCCACATCGTAGTCCTGTGAAGGCATTTATAAAAGACGGAAAAGCTCAATCAAGGAATTATAATACAAAAAAAAACAATCAATAATAAAACAATCTTACCTCTTTCACTACAATTTTCCTTCCTCCCAACTCAAACCGGTGCATCTTTTCAATTGCCTTTTTTGCGCTCGACGCGTTTTCAAACTCAATGATGCCACAACCCCGTGGCTTGTCATTTTCATCATTAAAAAGTTCAACAAATGCGACTTCTCCCACTGAAACATAATTCAAACCATGCAGATAAGGTACAAGTGCATCACCCACGTCTTTTCACGAAATGACAACAATTTCATTCTAACGACGACTGCGTCAACATAAATACCTTCCTTCCTCATCAAATCCTTGATGTCCTGCCACCGGGAATCATACGGAATGTTGGAGATGTACACCCTCTTGTCAGCCAGCCTTGCGTTGGACGGGCGGTCACGACTCCGATCCCGACCACGAGGTGACCTCGAACGGCTTCTCGAACGGTCCTCATCCTTCCGTCCTCCACGAGACCTCCCGCGATCCATCGAGCCTTCTATTCTCGCTTCTTGACAGTCAAAACTGAAGTTACAGTCGGCGGCTTTGTTGAGGTGGACTGATGTGAATCACAACTTTATTAAACTGTCAATCACGTCTACTAAACTCACAAGTCAATCGAACTAAATAAAAATCGAGCTGAATCCGCTTTGATTATTCTTCCGTAGCCTTGAATTTCGAATGCACTCTCTACGCTGCTGCTTCCTGACTCAAAAATGACAACAAACAAGCCGAGCGTCGACACTATTTACTTGCAGGAATCCAAGTACACAACTTGTGTAATGTGTAATACATACAAGTGCACCGAAAAGGACGCACATACTCGTCAGATGCCAACGAATGAGAAAGCATCTGTGGACCAATTCAAAAATCTATGCTCCCGCCACGTTTGGGCCAGTTGATGGTGAGACGTGTGTTTTGTGTGTGCAGAGACGGAATGCCGCGTGAATCTCGTGTGGGGCCAAAAAGTTGAACAGAGCCCCGCGAACAAGGCTCTGGAGACGACAACAACACGACAACAACGGTTGTGTTTGTACAAATTGTAAACAGTGACAATTGTCAGTGACCTGTGACATGACGCGTAAGTGAAGTCGGGATCAAGTGAACTTTTGTGTCCTCCAAGAAAGCAGTGTGTGAAGATGCGAAGGAGTCTTGCCCCAAGTCAGCTCGCGAAGAGGCCCAAGTTGTCCCTCCCGTCGACGAAGAAAGGGCGACAGGAGGATGACAGTGACAGCGAAGGGGAAGGGAAGTCATCGAACGGGAAAAACGGTGAGAATGGGAGTGTGGTGAAGAGGACACCCCTGGGAGAACT
>JAHZMW010003011.1:0-16146 GCA_027743745.1 Alloscopus bannaensis
TCATCCATTTGTTTGTGAGAAAATGCCTATTTTGTGTTCAACGCAGACCTGCCTTATAATTGTTGATCACACTGTATGTACACACTAGCCAAAACTTGCTACTATTTGAAGCATAGATATAATTATATGTAATAGTATAATTATCGTAGCCTAATTGTAAATTCCTTTATAACAATACCAAACATATATATTCATGTAATGCGGTCTAGTCAAACGTTCACTAATACGTTGGCATTATCATTGCCAAGGTTTCTTTCCTGGAATTCCGTCGACACAAGGATTAGTAGACCTTGCCCTATACAAGGGTTTATTTGCTGTCGATAACCAAGTAATCAAACTCGGCAGATGTGGAGATGCTATAATATCAAAATCTCTTTTACTAGACTATCTCGTATCAACGTCATGGACTAGTATGGTCCCCGACTGGAGATGAGGAAGGGCATTTGACCTCCGCGTCATAACCATATATTTGCCGCCTTGATCTTACATGATACTATCAGATGTGTTTCAATACATTCATTTAGAGGATTTACGGGAATCCCAAAATTAACATGTAGTAACTAAAGTAGTTTCTATCGACGACACATTCAAATCTAACGCCGAGACGTCTTCTGGTGACATTGCTTTCCACTGTCGGACGATGCTCAACTCAACTTACTCGATTATCTAAACCTATAAAATTGCTTACCTGGAACTTTCTCCTTATGCACGACTTCTCCAAGGCTAAAAATAAAGTGACACGTTACGTTTGGTTCAAGTCGTGGGTGCATGTTTGTTTTGCTCTGGTGTGAGTTGTAGATATCACAGCAAATGACAACCAAAGCAAAACAAATTAATGTTTCATTCAATGTTTGTATTTATTGTCTGGACATTATTACATTGACATCCAGCGAAAATTTACAAATAAGCTTCACGCCCTCAGTGACGACATGTATGTACCTAAAATACATTTTCAGTATACGAGATGGCTCAATATATCAACAGCCCACATTTTTACGATAATATAAATGCATGGCTTTTCTCCGAACTCTGATCATTCGACTTTCACCACTCCTACTGCATCCATAGTTTTTCAGCAAATTTCTACTGGCAGACTGACAGGCTCTTCACAAATCATTTTCTGGAATTATTGTATTATTACCGCACATAAAGCAAAGATATCCGACTTGCTGAGTAAACCATGGGCTCATTTGTTAGCCAATTTGCGCGTAAGGTGTTCACGGTGACGCTGTTCCTGGCTCCTGGGTCATGTGTCAGGTACAAATAATGCACCCTATTCACTATTTCAAGCTCATCTTACGGGATTTTAATAAAGCCTTGCCATGAGTTTTTTTTTATCTTGAAATTATAGGTCGAGCTTTCCTACACAACAAATCTGTCCCGGGGAAATCTTTTCCGAAAATTATTGAAGGAAGCGAGGTTCCAAATTTGTCTCATGGAGGTGAAAGTCAAAAGGAGCAACATCCTCCAGATTCATTGTTCCCTTTTGTGGTCAGCATTCAGGTCTTAACGGATCGGACAAGGATGCAGTCCACGTACATGCACTTTTGCGCTGGTAGCCTCCTTGAAGACGCTCAAACAATCCTAACGGCCGCCCACTGCTTCGACGATATAACCAAGGAATGCAGTAAGGAAACCAGGAAGTGCTACAGAGTTGTCGCAGGAAAAACCAATTTGTTAACGGATGACTCTCAGGCTCAAGTCCGTCAAGTGGCAGCGATCACGATACATGAGAATTTTGACAGCTTCACGCTCGACAATGACATAGCCCTCATTCACCTCGATACACCATTCACACTTGAACCGAAGTTAGTGAGCACGATCAAGTTGGCGCCTCCGAATATACCGTTTCAGAAGGATGGTAGGTACTTAGTAAATGTTTCACTCTAATAATTGTGTAAAAGTGAATCCACAATTTTGATTCCTCTTTTCTTAAAAGCTTCAATTGTTGGCTGGGGCGCAACGACTACAGCAGAATACATCTCGAGCTCGAGTCATCACGCGTTGCGAAAAGCCTCCGTCCAAATCCTCTCAGATGCCGAGTGCCACAACCAATGGGGAGATGACTTCCACAGCAACACTATGATGTGTGCGGGTCATCCATCGGCAAATAGCGATATTGTGCCTGATGCATGCCAAGGAGATTCGGTTAGTGGAATTTATTAACACTTTTAACGTAAATCTCATGTTTCTGGAAAATATGGGGCAAAATGATAATATAATGTATTTCTCTGTTGGAAAGGGAGGACCCTTGGTTGCACGAGGAGCGAACCCTCCAAATTCCAGGTATCTCGTGGGAATCGTTTCGTGGGGTTACAGTTGTGGACTCCGAGACTTTCCAGGAGTTTATACCAAAGTAGAGGTGTTCCTGAGTTGGATCGAAACAAACAGACGAGCTGGTGCCTCACGCGGTTCGAGTGAAGTGAAACATTCACCCAACCAAATTACTCGTCGTGTTCATTCCAGGTATCACAGGCACAACCTTGGAAATAAGCTGTGGTAAAAAACTCTTGACAGAACATAGGAAAATGTCGTTGAATCCCTTCTGCTAAAGTACACCTTCAGTATAAACTCAATAGATAAGTAAAATAGATGCTCGTTTATACGCAGTGTACATATGCTAAATGCATACGCGTAACTAAATCTGTCTTACTTCAAGACGTTTCTGCATCTAACTAAAGTGAAAGCGAAGCTTCCTGTGTCCTGATACATTATCTGACATTATCTCCTCTTTTAATATCAGACCAGGCTTTCAATGTTTAGCGAATCAAGCAATTTGACCGTTGTGTTATTTTATTGCGATGAAGAAACTTCATGGTTGTTAAATTAAAACACATGCTGACAAGGTCAATGAATTGTGTAACCTTCCAAATAATAAAGAAAATATTTTTGCATGAATCTTTGTAGTTGTTTTCAATCGCAAACTCTACCCACGTTGACAAAAAACCTACAAATTTGGATTGTCTAACGGCACCGGTGGTACAAACAATTCAGAATCGACAGAAAAATATCCTGAGGCATGTCCAAAGGTAATTCTAAAATTTTTTGGGCAATCTTTCCATAAGTCTCCTCCTCAAACAACTTGTATGCACCATGAATGTCTAAATTCTCATATAATGCTTTCACCATTCTGACACATTTCGGGTCCTTCCGTCCATAGTTGTCTTGGAGGCAACGTAGCTGCATGTTGTCGCACATTTCAATCGCGGTATCAATTCCTTGTCCTCACCTCGATACGCCACAACCAGGGCGAGAACAATGGGGAGATAAGTTGTGTAGTAGCTCGTCTTGTATTTCACAAATAGCGGAGTAGCGTTCCATTGTGAACCTAACCTCTCATAACAGCCAATGAAATTTTTTATCTTGTGACATGTATTTGTACACAAATGTCTCACCATTCAAAGAAGTTGGTCGTCTTCTCTGTCTCAATGTCCATGTGCTGACCAATAATTGTCTTGTGTACTGTGTCCCTCACAATCTCCATCATGAGACCGTAGTACGACTTGTCCAAGAAATACATTTTGAGAACCTGGTAAGAAATGTGCTCCAGCATGAAGGAGTCGTTGATGGCATTGAGTCCTACTCCAGGAACTTTGTACCAGCACAACTCTCCCCTCCTTGTTTCACTGTGGTCCATGATGTCGTCAGCAATCAAGCACGCTCCTTGCATCTAATCATTATATCAAACAGTTCACTGATGCCCCGTACTTGTTCAAAATTACTTTCGTGTGAATGATAATTTTAATCAGTTACGATTTCAATGCACCATCCAGCTACATACGCCAAATGCATGTCTTCCTCTGAAGCGTCGGGTGCAAAGCTTTTGTACGCTGCTACCAACATGAAACCCCTGACCAAGAGTGATGATCACAATAATTGCCTTAACAATTGGTAAAATATTTGTTAAACTAATAGGCTCACCTCAACTTCTTTCCGTGTGGCACGTTGTATTCCATTAACTTCAAAAGGTGAGCAGTCACCGTTTTCAAGTCCCTCATTTGCTCCTTGACTGTATCCATTAAACGGTCAACAATTTCGTAATACACAGAGTCAAAATGTTCCACGTCTTCGTCCGAGAGCAAGCCAAACTTCGTAGAATCTGGCATTTTTGACAGGGCTTCCGGTGTGAGCAACTCGTGTGAAAATGTTTTTTTTTAATCGACGCCCTTTTTATTTAGTCATGTCCGTCGCTTTGGGAAGAAAGGTGGTGAATGACGAATGTTTGGCTTAAATACTTGAAGCATTAATCAGTAAACTTTCTGGTGTTTGTAATACCCTATTGAAGCGTGGTCGTTTTTATGACGTGATTCTTCTCGTTTTCTCACTTTGACTGTAACCTGGATGCATGTGAACGAACAAATTATATTTATGTTTCTTTCGATTTTTAATATTCCGCAACTTTTCTCTTACTGTTTAGGTGCAACTCTGCTCCATCGAATTTTACGCCTCGCTAATTGCTGCACTTTTAAAGTTAAATGCACTGAATGATTTACTGGATATGTATTTAATTTCCAGTTTACACCTTGACGTGTACAAAAGGATTGTTGTGGTGTGATGCAAGTCGCCAATTGGTGCGAATTCCTTGGAGTCGTCACCTTTGCATGATATAATTGAAATTGCACTGATTACGCAAGCTGTTCAGTGGAAGCAGAAAACGCGGCGATGTTTTTATGGTTTGAATCTTTAGAAGATTATAACGTTTGGAAATAGTCAGTTTTTAAATCCTTAAAATTGATAGGGATCCATTATGTGCTGATTTTTCTGACACGCAAATTATGGTGCTTCATGAACGATGATTAAACAAACCTTTCTTCAGCCGTGCTTGCTCGAGAGTGTGTGGCGTGGTAATCTTTTTTTCTATGACCATTACATTAGGTAATTAACCTATGTTGGATGTTTATGTGTTAGCGAAATAGATTCTTGAAAAAAGCTGTCAATTTACAAATATGCTAAGAATACTTAGTGAAGCAATTGATCACAGGTGTTATGGTAAATCTTGAATAGTCAATAATTTTTACTTGCCATTTGGATATCAAAATTCTGCAACGACTTGTCTTACAAGATCAAACCACCTGAATTAAAGAAGGGAGGATTTGAGAGCAAAAAAAATTCTTACCACTTTCTCCAAGGATTTTCTGATTTTAAATGTTACCGTTCTCATATTATTCACTTCCTCCAACGGAAATCCTCGATATTTTTTATAATACTTTTTTTATTAACAACGTCTCAAAACTGGAATATAAACACAAGCGAGTACCAAGCAGATGGAAGGCCGTAGTCGCGTAAAAAACTATCTTAAACATTTTTTACACAACGTCCTTTACCATTTATAGTGATGTTTGTACTCAGCTTGCATTTTATTGTAGTGACAAAAATTACAACAGTTGCACATCAAATGAGTAATTTAATTCAAATGACACCGACAAGAATACTAGAAAACGCGTTCCCATCTTGACGGTTACTTTTACATAAAAAATTCTTTTGGGGTTCGAGAAATTATTTCAAGGATCTGAGACGCGTCTGTGGTAATGGAAGTCCAATCTGCCATAAGCTGTACATGGATGTCTTCAATCAGTTTGTAAACGTTCTTCAGAGTTGTTGTAGCTTTGTAATCACTCCATGCTTCGGAGAAGCTCTGGAGGTCTTCCAACTTTCTTGCTCTTCTTGCTAATTGTTTGAGCATATCCGTCATGAAGTAAGAGTTCTCTCCCTTGTATACAATCTGCTTCTCGAACATGTCGCAAATTAAGGTCAACAAACGTAGGATTACTGATTTTTAAACCACTCCATCACTGTCCTCGTCGTTCTTGAATTCCTCAAAGAGACAGATGCGAAGGACCACTTTGGCAGATGTCCACAAGCCAGATTGACGGATAGGAATGTTGCCATCACCCCAATTGACATCATCACGTATCTTCTTGACCATTTGAAGGCGTTGGCGTTTTCATTCATTCTGTGTATTTTTCAGTTTTAACGAGGGCAAGGAGTCCGACCACCAACTCTGCCATCGCCTGTGGTCTAGGAAAGTCTCTAATTTCGAGATACTTCCTTCCAGCTTTTTTCGAGACAGGGAGTGCCATATCGCAAAACTGTAAATGGAGATGGTATTTACAGTTACCGTGCGAAGCATATTGACAGCAAGAGATCCGATCTTGGTGCAATGTCGACTCCATGCGGAAAGCTGACCTTCAGGCATCAATATTGCTAGACATAAGGTCCTCAGACGAGAGACGACTCGCCCTTCGCCCTGAATGTCATTATTCGTATTCATTCGTCATCAAGGTTTGTGAAAACCAAGGTGCAGTTTAGTCTTCGAACATAAACTGGCAGAAGCTCTCCAGGCTCCAATGCTGTTATTGCAGTACTCACACCGTCCCAAGGAGGAGAGCAATTGTCTATGCGAACATTTCTCAGAGAGTGGCCGCCAGTGAACTTGAAAGCGCTTCGTGCAAGATTAGCCATGATGTTGATGGATCCTGTTCGAAACAGATTTGACCATAAGCTAATTTCCGTACCGTAATAATAAAGTACCGTAATTTTAAATGATAACAACAATAAGTGTGAACTTGAAAATATTTAAATTCACCTCTCCTGATCTAACTATTGAAGCTTTCTTATTTTATGAAACATTTCTATGCGTTTTAAATAATAGCGACGTGAATTGAACGGATTTGAGTATAATTTTGTAGGTGTAATTTTGGTTTTCAGGCAAATGAATTTCACGAAATACTGAAAGCAAAGACAAGGGCGAGTTTTTGAGCTTACCACAACCGCAGAATCATTCCTTCGTAAGAGTCTACAAAACCCCAAATTAGGGCCACTCTTCACACTTATCCTTTGTTCATCGCAGAGAACAATAATAATTGTACACTAATAGTTATCTACACAATTTTGATGCGATGTAGTCCGTTTTAGTTGCGTTGCGCCGGTATAATCATTATCACAATTAGTTATTTGTTATATTCATGCTTCATTTTTGGGGCCATAAACAAAGAAGCTTATCTAAAAAAAGCTTTTTTCAGACCCTCTTATGTCGCTCATTTAACATTACGTAAATGGACCCATATTCATCAACGTCACGCTTGGGTCAGACCTTCCTCCTCCCTCACCAGAGAAGCTTCTTTGTTTATGGCCCCTTATGCAATGTATCATGTATCACTAACACTTCTGTACATGTCTTAAAGCCAGTTACATTTGTGATTAGGTAGGTACATATAATGAAAGAAAATAATGCGTATGTATTTATGTGGGATTTATTTTACCAACAATTTCATGAAAATTGTAACCCAAGACGAGTCGTCAGAACTCGGTCAAAAGAAGGAAACGCTTTAGTCCTCCTAAATGATGTTGATGGTTGGGAAATAGTCTAGTCGAATTCGAAACTTCTTACACATTAAAGGTTGTTTACTGATTTCTTTGTACAAAACAATTGACTGTGTATAGAACCGGTTATAACTGGACATTTTTCTGGAACCGAGGGGCTTCTGGGGCGATAATTCGATTGAATTGATGCTTGCGTAATTTTAGGGTGATGATGATATATGACGATGGTTTGTAAAAGTGCTGGAAAAATGCATACCTAAATACATACGATTATTTGTCAAAAATGATATTATGCAAGAACAAAATAGCCAAAACTGGTTACTGCATGGTAATTTGTTGGGTTGATGAAATTTAAAATTGGGTTGGAAGACCACAATGATTGAACAACAAGATGAGGAGATAAGTTCATTTGAAGATCACTTCTCATTCAAAAATTAAGGTGCTCAAATCCCCAGCGTCACAAACTTTATAAATTTCCAACAACTCGCGGAACTTGAGCTTACACGGCTCTTTGGCGTTGGCTGAGTGAACCCAAGAGCTGTTTGTGGCTCTGGAATATACATAATCTGATGGGGCGGAATTTAAGATTTCCACAGGTTTTCTTTTGCAAATCTGCCATCTGTAAAAATTGTCTGAAGAACTAAAAATGTCAAACTCGGACAATTTGCTGCTCCTCTCCAATCACGAATTGGACTTATTCAACTCTGCCTACTTGGATATTGTGGACAAACTCGTTGCACGAAATGATGAGAACATGGAAGACATGGCCATGGTCACCGACTACATGCTTCATGTCATTGACTACAACGTTCCAAAAGGAAAAAAATTGAGGTATGAAATGAGAACTACACAATCCAAAATATATTACAAATTACAAACTAACTTTGAACATTTTGCATTTTTAAGAGGTCTCATGGTCCTTGCGATGTACAAAAGTCTCCTGAAATCGCCAACCGATGAAGACCTACACCTTGCCGCTGTTGTAGGATGGTGCTTAGAAATAGTAACGAAGATCTTGTGTATTATTGACCATGATCCGGTCACACGTGTTGGATTGAAATGTTCTATACAATTTTCCTTGAAATTTGCAGACACAAGGAGCCTGTTTGGTCGCTGACGACATTATGGACCACAGCGAAACACGAAGGGGCCAGCCCTGTTGGTACACCATCCCGGAAGTGGGAATGAGCGCAATCAACGACTCTTTCATGCTCGAGCACGTGGCCTACCAAGTGCTGAGAATGTACATAGGGGAGAAACCCTACTTCTCAGCTCTCATGAATCATATTAAGGACACCATGTTCAAAACGATATTTGGCCAAAGTCTAGATTGCCAAACTGAGAAAGTTGGCAATTTCACGGAAAGATTCACAATGGACCGCTACTCAGCCATTGTGAAATACAAGACAAGCTACTACACCACCTACACCCCGATTTTGCTCGCCCTGGTTTTGGCTGAAAAAGGAAAGGAGTACCAGGACGTCCTTCCAATTGTCAAGGACCTCATGCTTGACATTGGTCATTACTTTCAAGTTCAAGACGATTTTCTCGACTGTTTTGGGGATGAAGATGTGACAGGAAAAGTCGGGACGGATATCCAAGACAACAAGTGCACTTGGCTTGTCGTCACAGCCATTCCAATGTGCAATGAGGGGCAGCTTGTTTCCCTGAAGGAGAACTATGGACGTCAGGACAGCAGCAGTGTGACAAAGGTGAAGGGATTGTATCGAGATTTGGACATGGTTGCGGCGTACAACGAGTATGAGGACGAGTCGTACGCAAGAATTTCCCATAAAATCACAGAGTTGCCTAAAGAGATCCCGCAAGACATATTTTTTACAATCCTTTCGTATTTGTATCATAGAACTAAATAATAAAAATAATTTGGCCATCAGTGGTTACAGAGAGCATGAGATTATATTATGACGTTTTTATTTGCTCATTTGAGCAATAAAAAGCAAATCTGTAAAAAAATGCTCAACCTCATCAAGTGATTATGGTATGTCTTACTCAATATTTGAAGGTGATTATGAAAAATAATAACAAGGTATATTACCTTACGTGGGTGAAGGGAATATATACCTTTGTTATTGTTTTTCATGGGTGGGTTGACGTGGGTCATGCTGATTGTGAAACCAGGATAACAAAATGACAATTGTCCGAGTTTGGTTTTGCTTTGCCACACACGTATCGTGTGATTTTGAGAGAAACGTACAAATGTGATATAGGTATAAAATATAGACTCTGCACACACTCTGTAATTTGAAGAAACTTCAAGGATGAAGGACGTGGTAACTAATTTCTTGTGTGTTTGGAGTTATTAACTTAATTTTGGAGTTTTCTTCAAACAGTTGCTGTCGAGCAGACGGAAAGACCGTATATCCATTACGTATCCAGACACACATGTAATTAAAAATGACTACGGAAAAGCTTCTCATGAAATTTCATACGATCTTCGACCAGATTCATTTTGTTTCAACCTACGTCTACAATGATCACTGGAAATCTTTATTTAATGGTATTTCTGCTTACATTTACGGTTGGGTTTGCATGCGCTTCCTTTTCGAGAATTATGAAAACCACATTATTGCTTATAAACACGAATACATTCACTGATTGCATCAACAATTTCTTCCAGCTTTAATATTCTTGCAAGGAACCAGTGTACGTAGAAAGTAACTTTTCCATCGTCTTGTGTAAATTATGTAAATGCGGCTTTCGTAAATTAGATTTATTACATTCACAATGTCCTACAGATGTTCCCATTTTCCGATTACTTTCGAAAATAAATTATAAACTAAAGAATGGGATTCCAGTAATTTGTACAATCTACATGCAAATGTACATCACTAAACCCAAACTTGGGTTACCTATTTCAACCAACTTACACTGTATGGGAATCTATATGATCTTAATGAAATGATTTTACTCTTCCTGTCGATTAAAAAATAAAAGCCTCGCAAGTTTTGAGAAGTGATCGCTTGCTAGCTACTATGAAGGGAATCCTTTGTACTATAGCAAGACTATAAATACGCATCCGAAGCAATATTTTGCTCTGTCAACTGAGGAAGACGGTATAGTTAGGAACGTAATATAATACGACTGAGAGAAGACCTTTAGTCGATAATAGAAAAAATGCTTACCTCCACGAGCATTGGATCGTTGACAGAGGAAGAGTTGGCAAGATTCGACCTTGTGTATCACGACATTGTTGACCGCCTGATTCTTGAAACCAGTAAGCAAATGAAGGAGTCCCAAATGGTGACGAAATCACTTTTTGAAGTTGATGGACTACAATGTGTCACGTGGAAAAAATTGAGGTGACTATCACGCAATGTTAGGAGACTAAAATTATAATTCACACCTTTGAAAATATTTTAAACATCTTTACAGAGGTCTTATGGTTGTGGCCGCGTATAAAACTTTGGTGTCTAACGCTTCCGAGAAGGACATGTATTTAGCATGCGTTACGGGGTGGTTCATTGAAATTGTAATTAAACGATATAATATTCAATAGTAATAAATTCTAGTACTGGATAGGTAAATGAATTGCTTAGAGTTTGGAATGGATATCATGAGATCGTATGATTAGATGCAAGGAGCCTGCTTGATTGCTGACGACATCATCGACCACAGTGAAACGAGAAGGGGAGAGTTGTGCTGGTACAAAGTTCCTGGAGTAGAACTCAATGCTATCAATGACTCCTTTATGCTGGAGCACATTTCTTACCAGGTTCTCAAAATGTATTTCTTGGACAAGTCGTACTACGGTCTCATGATGGAGATTGTGAGGAACACAGTACACAAGACAATTATTGGTCAGCACATGGACATTGAGACAGAGAATATGACCGACTTCTTCGGAAGGTGAGGATAATCAATTGCCAGGCATTTGTATACAAATACAAGTCACAGGATAAAAAAATATCATTGGCTGTTATCAAGGTTCACAATGGAACGCTACTCGGTTATTGTGAAGTACAAGACGAGCTACTACACAACTTATCTCCCCATTGTTCTCGCCCTGGTTGTGGCGTATCGAGGTGAGGACAAGGAATTGATTGCCAAAGTCGAGGATATTACGCTTGACATTGGTCACTACTTCCAAGTTCAGGATGACTACCTCGACTGCTTCGGCGATGAGAATGTCACTGGGAAAATGGGGACGGATATTCAGGACAACAAATGCACATGGCTTGTCATCACCGCGATTGAAAAGTGTGACAATATGCAGCTACGTTGCCTCCAAGACCACTACGGCAGAAAGGACGAAAAGTCCGTGAGGAAGATGAAAGCTTTATATGAGGATTTAGACATTCATGGTGCATACAAGTTGTTTGAGGAGGAGACTTATGGAAAGATTGCCCAAAAAATTCTAGAATTACCTGTGGACATGCCTCAGGACATTTTTCTGTCGATTTTGAATTGCTTATTGTATTACCGGTGTAATTAGGAACCCCAAATTTGTAAGTTTTTGACATGTGGAAAAATTGCGCAGAAAATTTTGGAATTACCTGTAGAAATGCCCCAGGACATTTTTCTGTCGATACTGGACAACTTGTACAATAGATCCAAGTATTCATGACGTCTGCAAATGAAGTACGATTGATTATATTCGAAAACGCGAAGGGGATTTCCCGCACCAAAACCTGTCGGTGGCAGTCATTGGTTGACCTCCAACTGATCCTCAAACGCTGAACAATAATGGCTACTATGCCGGATTTCGTCCATTTTGTTTTTTTTACAATTAATAGCAAAATTTTCTGTATATGATGATTTGGATTTGTATATTAAAGACTTGTACTTTGTAGACAAATTGTATTATTGCGCAAAACTAAAATTAATGTGTTGGTTGAAATGGGAAATTACAAAACGAATTTAAAAACTACACAAACGTTATTAAGCATGATGAGAAAAAAATGTTTCTGCACTGATTTCCATTTCAGGCAATTTTGCATCACGCAAAAAGATTGAAAGATTTTGATTGCTTTGCATACGCAACACAAGTAGCCACTCCTCAAGTAATTTCAGTTTTTTTTTCATTTTCGTGCTATGATTACTGATTGTTTAAGTTGTTGTAGAATTGAAAATGTTGAGTTGATTTTGGAGATCAGTATTCACAATTTTTATCATTTCGATTCAGACTCATGTGATGAATACAAAAGTAATAAATACAAATTCCGTAAATTCACAGTTTAATATTTGGCGATACAATGGCAATTAAAAAATGCAATGAGATCATTAACTTCACTCCTTCCGTTACTGGCAGCCATCAGCTCCAGCGCGTCTCCGCACACTTTCAATCCACGGTAAATACGCGTCAATCCTTGTGTAAATTGCAGGGTAGTTGTGGGCATTGCAGTCGAAGCCCCAACTCAAGATCCCTACCGCGTAGTGACGCTTGTCGTGCAAACCTTGAGCGACTAGAATACCATCCTATAGTCAGCAGAAGGAAAAATAGTTGTCAATTTCATTCGAATTTTGTAAAGGACAGTTAAGCAGGACTTCGAGCGTAACCCACCGACTTGTCCTTGCAGATGTCGGGAACCTCGTTGTAATTATTTGTGCACAGCATGACGTCAGGGTGATAAGCCTCGCCCCATTCTGTGAAGCACTCTTCTTCTGACAAAATGTGTCCTTTAATCTTGCGAGGAATGGCGACCTCACCTGAGCTGGGGTACCTTGAAACTGTTCTCCACCCTCCGATTAGTACACCTAAAAATTCAAACAATTTTTTAAAATACATGTCTGTGGTTAGTCGGAGTAATATTTGGCTGGTATACAGACGTTTTCGATTGTATGCGGTTGTTGGGCTGGCTAATCGGACTGGCTTGATGTTGCTTGTGAAATTTAGGGGCTTGCTGAGTCGTATGAGTGCGATATCGTTAAAGTAGTGGAAGCCGTCGTAACCGTCATGCCGCGTTGCTGCGGACGCCGGAAAGACGCGAGTTTGAGTCACTTCGTCACTGGTAAATCTCATCTCGTAATTTATTTCCCCAGCGACCACCCTGTAGCACCATTCGGCATGCTCGTCAGGACACCTTTGTTGGTCAATGTTGTCAAAGCAGTGGCTGGCAGTCAAAATTGTTTGCGAATCTGAAATATTGAGTAATATACTAATAAAACTCAACTTGCCAAACAAAGCAATGCGTAATTTAGATTCTGAAATATCAAGTACCTAAAATCATTCCTCCACAGAGGTGAACGTACTGCGTTGTGTACGCGTTTGAAGAGTAATGTTGAATGCTGACTGAGAAGGCGAATTGTCCTCCGACTTCTTTCTGAAGAACCAGAACTTCTTTTGTCTGACTTGGGGCAGATTGTTTTTGGAGTGTCCGAGCTACCATTAGGAGTGTTCAAAAAATTAAAATGAGTATGGTGAGTATATAATAGTTGGAGCTTATATGGGTAAGTATCTTATACCTAATGTTCCTCTGGAAATGAACATCAAGGCGAGCAGACTGGAAAGTATTAATTGTCTAAATGATAACACCATCATCACCATTTTGTATCGGAACACCACCAAGCGAATCTGACTTTGAGTTTAAGAAATGAGTAAAGAATGGTGCAGTCGGTGGGTCTGAGTAATACCATTTGCTCGGTTGCACCTTACTCGTTTCCATTTCAAAAAATAAATGAGGGCAGCTATATATAATTTTGGGTTTACATTTCCTTTGCACAAATATTCTCTTATGCAAAGTTATCCATTTGAGATGAGCAAAGAAAGCAGGATGCATGATGAGGTACGCGTTTGTAAAAGTGTAGATTTCCACTTAAATACTTGAGCTTTTATCATTGCGGCGGTTGTCGATGAAGCTATTTGTGTTTTGACAACATGCAATTCAACCAATTGTAGAATGGCATCATGACATCCGTGTTTATTAGAGATAAGCGTGTTTTCTGTATCAAATATTGCAAATGCAGTCAGTACGGTTTTGCTTATCTTGCAAACCAAAAGTTGGACATGTTCTGGGACTTGCTTTGTAATAACGGTTAAACATACTGAACTGTTTATACTGTTGAATTGTTCTCCAGGTTTGCGTTTGCCCTCCGTTTTTACGTTACATAAACAACTGCACTGCCTTTCTATATACATAAAAATTCATGCACCACAACTTTTACACTTTACTGACACGAAGCTCTTGGCAATATTTATACATTTTCAGCATGTAGATAATGGTTATATTGACGTAGTACTATAATTATTCATGAGGATGATGATTTGGATGACGCATCGCTTTGAAACTCTCTGCACTCTGCAATACGGAATTACGTGGAATTCAAAATAATCAAAATTCAACTTCGATACTTTTGATTGATATAATCCATTGCCATTTGCATCACCACAAAAGTTAAGTAATCCTTCCTTCCAGTCTCAGTGGATGAGACGATTTGTCTTTGTTTCTGTGCTTGTACGATCCATCATTTCTTAGAAACGACTGGTGCTTGACGTGTGACGATAAGCACCATGTCCTGTTGGGTAATGATTTACAGCTTTGTTTTTCAATCGTCTCGTGTGCGCTCAGTAGAAAGCTTACAAAATCTTTCCATTCTTGGAAGTGTGAACAAGCTCGTTACAAACATAGTGTTATACATAATATGTATTATTATAATAAGTAACTAATTTAATATAGGTCAGTACTCGATAGTATTGATGATAACGTACAGGAAGATGAAAAATTTAATATTCCGTTAAAATATTCCTTAAATAAAATATAATTCGTTTTTACTGAAATATTTTATCAAATGCATGTATTTAGTCTTATCATTAATACATTCGTTGGTGGATCCCACAAACTTTCGTGCATATTTATAAAATCATATAAAATATAATTAGTTTTTACTGAAATATTTTATCAAATGCATGTATTTAGTCTTATCATTAATACATTCGTTGGTGGATCCCACAAACTTTCGTGCATATTTATAAAATCATGGTTTCAGTTCCAAATAGCCTTACTCTTTGCTTTATCAAATTCAGTGCTGTCACTTGTACTAAAGAGGTAGATCACTTCGTAGAGTTACTCCAGTAATAAAAAAATCCAGTTTGAAGTTTACCCACAGATTACTAATCTTTAGTATTTTAGTTATCCAAGCCGGATAGCTGATAATGTTGCCCAGATGTATGTCGTTCTATCCATGGGAGGTAGGTCTCGACTTTTGTGTACACACTTGGGAACTCTGGGTAGCCGCAGTCAATGCCCCAACTAACTATCCCAACCACGTAGTTGCGCTTATCGTAAAAGCCTTGTGTTATCAGCGGCCCTCCCTGCAACAAGGTATTGTAATACGTAAGTACACACTGGTTACCAAATATTGTGAGAGCGACACAAATAAATACCTACAACAAACATTTGTAAGTAACAATTAGCATACCGTATCTCCACTGCAAGCGTCAGGAACCAAGCCGTTTTGAACATAGGTGGAGTTAACGGCACACATCATGTTTTCCAAATTATAATCCGACTCCCATACAGCGTGACACTCGGCATCCGACAAAATTCGAAGCAGTGCCTTGCGCAGGGCTGTGTTCGGGTGTATTTCATCAATCACAGCGTCTCCCCAGCCAGCAATCAATGCACCTATTAAAAGTACACAACTTTTCAGTAATTTCACATTTTTCAAACACTCAAAACGTTCTCATACGAAAATGTTATATAGGTAATATAATATCTTCAAAAACGTACGATCATATCGGTAAGGCTGGTCTGGGTTCACCAAACTGATATTGCCGACATACTTTGTGAAATTGAGTGGCTCCCCCAAATGGATGAGCGCAATGTCATTGTCATTGTTGGTAAAGCTGTCGTAGTCCTCGTGCAC
>JAHZMW010003012.1:0-17445 GCA_027743745.1 Alloscopus bannaensis
AAGGAGGAAGTTGGAGAGTGCATTTTCTCTCCGTTATATATCGTTTGTCTTCCTTCTCCTTTCGTCTGTGTGGTGTGGTGGTGTGGGTAATACCACACTCACATGATATATTATTTGACTGGAGAACAGGCATAAGGGGGTATGGACCCTGTCATAATAAATCAGAGCTGGCTAACTACCACGCATCTATAACAGGCATCAAAGCATCCAGTAGTGACTAGGTCTCTAATCTAATTTGGGCAAGTCAGTGTGTGGGATCATGAAGTTTCATGTGACCAGTATGTGGTAACAATGAGCTTATGTTGCATACTACTACCACCACACTGTATGCATCGTTGATAAGAGAAGGAGTAAAAAAAGGGATGTGAGTGCGAAGAGAGAAATATATTATCATCATCATCATCAGAATTGTTGTATAGTAATATTGAGAGACTGACCCGTATGCTGCTGCGAAGGTCGGGTCATAAGGATAGTAGCCGGACTGAAGACTCCCAGGGTTTGGCCAGCATGACACGTCGCCAGTTCCGCTCCCTTCTTTCAGGCCTGCGTACGCCCCACCCTAACAAACACATCCATTATCAGTAAAAACAGATTCCAGTCACTGAGAAACTGAGAACGCGCATACATACTTTATATTATACATATATTTACAGACAAAACATATACTTTACAGAAGAGAGGAAAAAATGAGCCATCTTCTATTACAAAAACATAACACTCTGTGTCTTATCCCTTTCCCCACTTTACACACTCGCATCACCTTTTACACCGTGTACTTCCCTATAATCATCTCCACCGTTTCTTTGTATTTGCTGGTAATGGTAATACATTATAACATTTTTGTCTTGGTACAATATGTGCATAACGACATCAATCTCGAGCTCATCTTACAGTCGTCTGTCTGTCCAGCCGTCAAGAGAGCCAGGCGAGCTTATAGAGTCCTAAAACCGCTATAAAAGCCCTTCTTAAGTAGACGACCCCTTATTAACGATGTGTACACTTCTCTCAAGCGAAGACAGAGAGAAAAAACTTTTAGCTGACTTTTTCTGACTTTTTACATGTGTTCTACAGGGTCTCAAACTTCCTCCAAAATACAAATTATGTCCTTTTCTTAACAAGTCAAACAATGTCTCTCGCCTTTCCTCACAAATCAACCCAAAACAAACAGCCTCTCCATTATATTCCATAAGGGATCATTTTTTTCTCTCTGGCTAATGTCTGCTGCCTCAATGTCAGTGTGAGTGCATGACGTGCAGCTTTTTTTTCTCTCTCTCTGTAAAAAACCATGTAATATATCTACTTACTATCTGCGTGTAATTCTTGATTTCACGCTGTCATCTCCTCTCATTCCAAAAAGGAAAACAAAGTGATTTTTTCATACCCACTAAAGACCAACTTCATTTCATACTGTTTCCTATCTTGATTCTCAGACAAGACTTACAAATGTATATATCGCTCATACCATGAGAGTAATGAATGAAATGGTACATATAAAAAATGAGTAGACATTTTTTTCTGCTTGTATTAGGAAAACTGCATTTATCAAGCATACACATTACATTTGTTTCAAAGGAATGATATCACTAATTACTTAAACTGTGTTGAACTGTCTGCTAACTGCCATTTCTCGTTTTTTTCTCTGCCTATCTCGCGTCCTGCCTCATGTTCAACATTAGCGAAGATGAAGTGCAGCGAACTAATAAAATGATGATGGCAGACGCGAACAAGTTCATAAGAATCCGACATACAGACTTTACCCTCTGTTTACTATTCATCATAATCACGATGCTGATGGCGCTCTTGCTGTTGAGGATGTTTAATGAGAGAATAAAACGCGTTCGCTTATTAGTTTGAAACGGTAATTACAAGAGTTTTTACGAGCTAAGAAATTGGCATCATACCATCCATCCTCATCATCAACGAGAATGAGCATAATGCACACATACAGCCATCATCATCGCATCTTTTTTACGCACACACCAGTAGCGAGTGAATAGCACCATGTCATGAATGATGGCAGATTAACATTGCTCCAGAATTTTTTATAGCCTATTAATTCAAGAACTCGTCATACGTGTAATAGACTCTAGCCTCATCATGACCATGTGCCTTTACGACACGTTATGGAGTTGTTCATAGGATGGTGAGACGATTATGATGTTGTGTTATGGCGATGTTGATGTGATATGGTAATATTATTCATGGTATGAGCGAAAAAAATGGTTTCAAAGGAAGGGACACAAGTTGACTGAAGGCTTGTCGTGCATAATATTTTCGAGCTGTGTAATGTGCAGCTATTTAGTACGAAGACTCTATATGTGACTCATTTTCAGAGAGAAAATATTATTTAAACAGTATATACGCTCTACTACTACACTCACAATTTGGGGTTTTGGTGAGTGAGAAATGACAGTCTAGCCTCGCCACATCGACGACAACCACACCAAGTCTATTAAAATGGATGTCTTCAAAACCATCAACGAATTGGAGGAGTGTAGGACAAGTCAGTTAAAATAGAGACGATTAATCTGACATCAATGTTATGTCTGCTCGGTTGCCTGTCTGCGTGTCACCTCTCCCTCTCTCTCTCTCGCTCGTAACGCAGACAAACACTAAATCAACAATGTAATTTCACGGCTAAACGAACACATTTACACGCCTAACTGCTCCAATATACATAATTATGACATTTAATACGATCTCGTTTCATGTTGTTCCTCCTCATTTTGGTGAGTTGTCGAGTTGTACCAATAAAAAAAAACTAGCTACTTCAGCGATGTTGATAATGGTTGATTATGACGCAATATTATGGGTTAATGCAGTGAGGAAATCAATAAAAAAACTTCATTCACGGATTTCTGAAACTACTCCAAATTTTCCTCTCCTCTCCCACTAGCGAGATGATATTACTTCATCTCGTACGACAGATTTATTTGAATGTTTATATAATGCTTACCAATGGCGAGTAAAAGGCTGAAGACTCCAGCGATGGGTACGGATTTTGTTCATTCGCTGGTGCGTATGGATTCGGTGGATACGCTGTAAGTCTTGGATACGATGATAAGGTCAAGGTTGGGTCAAACACCTAGTATTAAAATCAATACAGTTCTCAATTATTTTTATTTATTTTTACACAAATACTCATAACAAACTTATGTAAGATTGATTATTAAAATTTACCCTGCAATTTACCGACTGGCATGAACACACGGACTGGCCGGTGACTGGATCGGTGACCAGGGGTCGACCGCCTTCACAACAGGAGGTGCCTGGTGAGGTGGTCACCCCTGTGGGAGACGTTGAGCCACTCATAACTCCGGAGGATGAGTTGGGTGACCCCAATAACTGTTAATGTCACAATTAAAATTAATAACAATTAGAATTACTCCACAAAAACACAACACGATTCAACAAGCTACTGAGACTATCTAAGAACAATATGCAACTAATTACTTTACAACCAATAAAATGGCAATGTCAACGTAAAATTGAAAACGATTAAGTGTTGTGTGTGGTGAGCTGTCAGAGAAAGGAAATTGCTGACTGACAACTCTCATCCAGCTCACCTTATCTCATGCACTTAAATGACGAATTAGTTTGCTCACAAAACTCAAGCCAAACACAGTAATCACTACTAATCATACTACAACAATAATATCCATTCACAAACAATCAAACACTAAAGTGTCTCTACAACATTCTCATTACTACAAGGCTCCACAACCATCAACCCTTATTGACTTGGTGGTTACAAAAGCTTCTTATCATGACAGTATCCAGCAGAAAAAGTGCCAATACTACAACGAGCTGGAATGTGACAAAACTCCTTAACTCGTAAGTCACACACATGCACACAAACGAGAAGTTTACTCATGATGATTAAGGTATATTGGTAAACAAAAAAACCAAGTGTCTTTATCTTTAAGTCAACACAATGAGTGGTTGTTGTTGATTATCATTTTTATAAACTCATAATCCCATTCCACACACTCTCACTCAATGTTTGCATATAAGTGCACATTTTCTCGTATACCAATAGTGGATATATACAACGTTTGTGTGTCTTGAGTGTATTTGTAATGTGACCGGATAAGTTGACAAATGAAGCTCTCTCTCTCACACACTCACTCAAAATTCCACAAAATCCGCACCAGAAAAATTAAGTGTGTGCTTCATATTTAATGATTGATGGCAATATGTTTGTTGAGACTGATGAATTGGTCATTTTTTTGTCATTTTGTGGAAAAAGGTATATTATATGGGAACAGCTTACACGACAAGTAAATTGACTCTGTTATACGTATAAACCAGCGCATTCTCTCAGTTTGAAGAAGGCACACATTATTCATGTCCAGTTCTAAATTAAATGTGAGCAACACAACAAGTGTCAATTCTCATCATCGCCTTCTTTCCCGTATGCAAATACAAACACTCAAAATGTGGTGAAACGACTGCATAAAAGGAAACAGTCTAGTGGGAGTGTGATGTAATCATAAATTAAAGTGGGATGACCAGCAGTATGTGTATTGATTTAAGAGAAATTGAGTCAACTTGTCCGGAGAAACGACATAATAATACGTGTGGAATACATGAGCTCAATCAAACTCGTCGTAGATTATACAAACAATAAAGCCCAGCGAAAACGGTATTATTTCGTTGTGTGTTTTGTGAGTGAGACAAAATCCTTCATTTCACACACTGTTTTACGCTTATGTGTGTGTTGGTGCACTGGTATTCACACAAGAATTTAATACTTTGTGTCCACTACGTAAAAGACTGGAAATAGCGAGTAATTGAAATATTAAAGAGTTTAGATATATCTTTTTCTCTTTGTTCCCGTTTTTCCTAGCCACTCTGGAGCAGTGGATAGGAGGACACAATACATGGCTGTGTATTAATATCGAAAATGGATATTATTACAAAATTATTATTCATATATACTCTTGAGGTTTTCACTGAGCTATCTACACCACTGACTTCTCTTGGGGTACAAAGGTTTTCATTGCAGAAAATCGTTATCCTCAGTTTTCTTTTTCTCTTTCTCTGTCGTTTTTTGGTGCCAGCTTGGTATCGTGTGGTAATCCAGGCATGCATTATAAATTGCAAAGTGCCATGCCACAATTGTGGAAAAACAAAAAGAAGCAGAGCACGCAATATAACACGGGAGCGTGCTGGGATCTCCAATAAAAACGAGAATATTATAATATCATTTCATGGTCCGTTGCCTGTACTTTAAGAGCGTTTTTACTTTTGACTTGTTCTCCCTTTTGAATCGTATAATGCATACATATTATATTCTGGAGATATACAGAATAGTACAAGTAGTAAAACGGGCTTTTACTGCAGTTTGCTTTTTACAAAACTATAGACAACACTTTGTAGTTTTTTGGCGGACACTCTCGGACAAAATATACATTTTCTTGTGGGACAAAGAGAGAATGTGTGTGTGTGCAACTGAAAATGTTGCGTTTTATCTGACCCATGCATAATTCAGAATCTCATTTATCTTTAATTTTCCTATAAGGCCAATATTTTCACTGGTGATATTGTTCCTCCGTGTCCACAATACACACAATCTGGCACATATTCCCCGCACCGTGTCCACTCGGGGAAAAGCAATATTAGTCTTAAAAGTTAACGCATATTTTATACTGCAAATGTCCACACATTTGCGTCGTCCCTATTTCTTTAAAGACACACTTTTCACCCAGTACGAAAAACACACATAAACTCCTCTTTTATCCACTTTGGAACAATCATTGATAATGAAGGATGACGACAATGTGTGGAATGAGAGTGAGCTGCGGAGTGATAAGAAACGAATATGTTTGTATGTACATGTATACGTGAAATGCAAATAAATTTGACAAACACAAGTGTTTCCCTCAAAATCTCTCACATCCTCTCCAACATGAATTACTAATGAATTAACTGAGAAAATAGCTAAATCAGTCCAAAATATTATTTCTTCGTGGCGAACGAGGAGAAAATACAGGCGAAGAGACAAAACCGAAAAATAAAACGTTGTTTGCCATGCAGGTGTAAAAGAAAATGGTCTCAAGGGATGAATTTAATATCAACCACTACTCCACTCTCTACGCAATCTACTGACAGAGAATTTTACATTTAGAATAAAACATACGGACTTAACCGGTGTATGCTGTTCGGTCTCCGTTTTGACTGATTTTTTCTACCGAAATCGATGCGCTGAAATATGTATGTGAAAATGAAGATGGTATCGTGTGTAATGACGACGCTCTCTCTTGCTCCAAAAAAGCAATCACAATTCTTGAGAGAGTTTGTAAAAAGAAAACTACTTTTCACACACAATTCCTTCTCAAAAAGTTAATCAAGATTGCACACATATTAGTATTCCACGACGAGCTTCAACACTAATTTCTGGAGTGTTCGAAGTAAAAAAAAATGCGATTTTTTTCTTTCTTCCCTCTCCTAATTCAGTGTCTGTCTTTTTTTCAAGTTATATTACGACTTTGGATTTTAATTCTTGTTTTTTTGCAAAAAAAAGAACTTCTGTCTTAGTTGCACTTCAGACGCAAGAAAAAATCCACACAAAAGAGAAACAACACACACATCATCAAACAACCTCATAAATACAATATACACACGTATTTGCGCACCTTACTTATGAATTGCATGCTTTAATCGTGAGTCAATAATTAAGACATCACGGACTTTTGGAAAAAATATACTCTTTCTACCCCTTAGGCTAGAGAGTGCAACAATGCCCAAAATTCAGCAGTATTCCCTTTCATTGCATGTATGCTATGTATGGTATTCTTAAAGGAAGTTTAATAAGACATAAAAAAGCATCCTTTCATCTCACTCATACTACCCTGAATACAGCTTTGCGTTATATTATATCGCGTAGCATTCCGAAAGTCAGCTGGAGAAGACCCTGACAACATGATTACAGGAGTGTAGTTTCCCGGAACTAATGACACTAATCATAGACCAGCCTTCATTTTTCCTGCCCACAAATGACTCGGGAAGAAAAATGCACACTGTTTGCTGAATAGAAATGAGGACTGCATTCCCCACACATGGTCGGAGGTATGCAAAATGTGAAAAAGTACACACAGCACACTGTTTGCTGAATAGAAATGAGGACTGCATTCCCCACACATGGTCGGAGGTATGCAAAATGTGAAAAAAGTACACACCTGAGAGATGAACGGCGAAGAAAAAAGGAATACACGCCTGAGAAAATGAATGGGACTCGTCGTCGTCCTCACAATATGAGCATGTTACTTTTGAAACGTAGATGAAACTGATTTGGTTATCTATTCGGAACTATCCCGACCATCCGATAAACACGCGTCCCTTTTCATAATCAAACAGAGCACATGCACTCCAGAGGAAATAAATGCTGTTATTAGGATCCAACCTAACAATCAGGGGAGGAGTGAGACAATAATCGTGGGAATCAAACCAATTCATCACACCATCATAAAACATTAATCATACCTAAGCGAAAAATGGTGTGAGTGCGCACACACAATCAAGTTAAGTCATTAGGTTGAGCAGAAAAGAAAAAAAACACTTGTGGGTATGATGCCGCGATGATTCCTTCTCTCTCGGCTTGCCTTATCGTAGACGTCTTTGAAGAAAAGGAAGAACCCCTTTTGCCGGTTTACCGGTCTATCTAGTTTATTAGTGTGATTGCATAGTTCATACACTCTCAACTCTAATCATTCATCGAGCCTAACTATGTGCTGCAAATGAGAGAGAATCTCAATTCCTCATTTGCATTTATACACAATGCGAAAGCGCAACGCGTTTTAAAACTGCTGCATTGCATCTTGAAGAAAACCCCACTTTTAATTACTGACGTATCCCCAAAAACACTTCTAATTAACCTTCCTGACCATGGACTATATAGAGTGGGGCTAAGTATGTTTCTGGCGTTTCTTCAATTCTCTCTCTCTCACTCACACTTTATAACTTCCTCCCTCACCTAGACCCTACATAGGCATTTTTGGTGTGATAAAATGTATGGACAAAGAATGTTGTTTTGCGCAATAGCTTTTCTTACCTGATTATGACTGTTCGCTCCGACAGACACGTTGTTCGTGTAATTGACTGCGGCAGCAACAGCAGCAGACGTTGCACCAGTTGCAGATGATGGGACAGGTGGTGGTGGACCAGATGAAGGGGAATAACCAAAGTATGACATGGTCCACAGCTAGTAATTAACGGCAATATATAAACTGTCCCACTGAATTAATAACTATTTTCTATGCACTCCGCTCTTTCTCTGAGTCACGCCAAATACAAGCACTTCTTCTCTCACTCGCTTGCATTTAAGTCGTACACACACTGTCGTAAGTAATTAGACAAAGACAGAAAAGGAATTACATTTGTTGATGATGGTGTGATAGCGATAATGATCCAGTCGTAAAATGTTTTACACACACTCACAAATATGCATGCTTATACTGCATACGACAACAGAGTCTTCATCTATTTTTCACATCATAAAGAGTCACACACTTATTTTCTCTTCAACAATATTCACTTTTTACACACAGCTCATGTCTTCCTTCCTTAGCGTCTTTCACGCGATTATTTGTCAATCGGAGAAAGCTCGTTTTGTCAAAATCATTCACTCCTCAGGAAAAAATCTCTTTTATTACACATTACACATAATTATATGTGATGTCCTTCTCTCTCTAACTGTTTATTGCGCACACAACAAGATTAGAGAGAGAGTTCACTCAAAAAAGCGACGACAACGACGCGACGGTATTATAAACTGGGAGAGAGCCGAAAAGTCTTCTTTTGACAAACACGAAGAGAGACAGTTTAGAAGACAAAAAAAACAACAGGAAGAGAGATTAGGAGCGAGTGTGTGCAACCAGAGCAAGTGGTTTTCTATGTAATATATCTTGATGACTATGGACTTTTTTGATGGTGTTGATGATGATGATGATGATGGTTGTACTTCTTTTTCGGACTCGCTTCCCTTTTCCCTTCCTCTCTTTCTCTCTGACTCGTGTATGCTCACTCGTTGTCTCACAAATTAAAAATGTTTAAACACGAAAGACAATCGTTGTGAGTAGTGTCGTATTAGGAGAGAGACTTTTTTCCTCTTGTTTCATATCACCTCAAGAGCGTTGTATGAGCAGATGAGGAGACTTGTCGAACAATAATAAACTAGCCGTTCGCATGTATGGGGTTTTGTTCATGTGTTTCTCTCTCTCTCTCAAACTTGAACAATTTCAATTCACGGTTTTGTTCAAGAGTAGTGAGTAGTGTGTGTGGAGAAGGCTATAACTGATGTTGCACTGCACACACCACGTTTTGCTTTTGTGCTCGTATCTCTTCAACTAATATGTTACTTGTTCTTCTCTGCTTCCCTTTGCTGACTGAAACCTCTCTGTTCACCTTACTAAAAAGCGGTAAGTACACACAGTGGAGAGTCCCACAGAAAACTGCTCGCTCACTTACTCAAACCCTCTATAACCACGCGTATTATGTATGTATGTGTGTGTGCCTTTCGCTCGCTCTACCACACATATATACATGTACTGCGAGGTACATATCCTTTGAGAACATGCTTAACCTCACAAAAAGTACGTGTGCATATGTGTATGTGAGTGAGAATGATGATGCAGCTTCATCTCATATGTCCATGTGTGTAAGTGTGTGCTGCATGTTGTGAGCATGAGGTGGACTCAGGATATTTGTTCCATTACTAATACCCACATGACCATATCTTGATAATAATAATGTGAGCTCTAACAATGAGTGTGGGAGCAGGCACAGATCGTAATGTGTATCATGGATAAAGGCCCTTGGAAAAATTACCGTATCGACTCAATTGGGTCGTGGAATTGGGAATCATGCACGCCCTCATCCCTGAAACTTCTGCTTCGCCACTCCAGAATTATTGAAAACCAATTAACAATCCAGCCCTAACCGCCCCATATACACTTTACCGATGTATCGGGAGTGGAGTGGAAGGAATAATAAAAAGTTACTTGTTACCCCAACAAATCCTCGACTTTTTTAAACTCCAGCTACACGAACTAATAATGCCTGTTCCATTCGTGGAAAACATGAGGATTTATTGTGAAAAATGCCTCTTTTATCCCATGTTATGTTCATCGCATCATTGTACATACATTAACGTGCATGTTCGAAAGAAAAAGTACATGGAGCGAGGAAGGAATATATATTGCGAAAAAATACGGGAAAACTTCCTCTTCCACACCTCTCCTTACAGATATTAGCGAAAGACCAGAGAGACTCTTTCTCGCTCAGCATGGTAATATGTAATACAACACACAACACAATAACTGCAATAAGTTAACCTGTGAGTGCGAAGAGTCGTGTGTTCAAAGAGGAAAACACATGGCATAAAAAAGGCTTTATAGTTTACTCTGCCTTTTTCCCCCGTACAAGTCTTCAACTTGGATTGCACACATGAACATAAAAAAGTTACCTGTATCGAGAAGAATGCTAATAATATACATAAAGGAAAACCACGGAGCACACCGCACACAAAAGGAGATTAAGCCTTTTTTCCTCTTTTCTCCGTTTACTTTTCAACAACCGAGAGAGCACAACCTTGCAATGCTTTATTTTCCACAATGTATTAAAAGGATGGTGATTGTTATACGCTTTTTTCTCCACGTTTTGTGTTCAGGTGTGAGTTTCTCAAGTGTGTGTGTATATCTGTGTATCTAGTATGTGTACTCCGTTTCACTCTCTCTCTCTCTCTCTTGATGATGATGATGCTGGTAAAAACGGCAAAGTTTGGAGTAATATGTAAGTAAGTAGTCTCGTCGTCGTTTTTTGTGTGTATTGTGTACTTTACCATGTATACTAATGTGCTTACACCATATACTTTACTTACTTACATGTGCTCGACAAGACAGGAGCAGCAGGAGGAACATAAGAAGCATGCAACCTTTACAATGGTCCCTAGTTAGCGTACATATTCAACCTGATATTATGTTCTCTCTCGCAATATAATACACACTTTGTAGAACACGTAATAAGTACATAAGAGCGTTTGTATGGTGTGGTGTAGTAGTAGTTGTAAAAAATATTGTACGATCCACATTATGCTCGTGTATGAAAATGCTTATCGACTTTGAGAGAGCATGAGATGTTGAGCGTTTGTGAAGTGTGTATGTGCAGTGTGTATGCCCACATCCCCGTTGTGCTTTCAAGTCCACAGCGTTGTGGGAAGCGAGACGCAATCGCATCTAGGGGAGGAAGACCATGGGGGACCCTCCTTTTTGACCCGATTTGGAGCCAATTGGGTGGATCCTTTCCTAGGATTGGATGAGCTCCCCCTTGTTCGTAGTTTGTCTTGGGGCTTGTCCAACATCTTGTCCTATCAGCCATTGGATTATGCTAATCCTTCAAGACACGATTTCCCTTTTATCCTCATAGTGTGTAATGTTAAGTCAGCGAGAAAGAGAAGTGAGCCAAAGCAAAGGAAAAGAGAGAGAGAATATATATAACACTCACTCCGAATCTTTACAACTTTAACTCAAACTCTTGTCTTCCACTCTTCTTTATACTCGACTTACACCAAGAGCTACACACAACTTCATACAAATATCTCTTGTGTTTCTCTTCTCTCTCTCTGAGAGAACAGCATGCAAGCAACTTGTACTTTGAGTCGTTCCACTACATCTCTACATAATATGCGGACAGAAGACAGAATGACTTTTCTGTTCGCGGAAAGAACATGATGCTTTTGCTTCCTTCTCTCATTCAAAGTCACAGAGAAAAACAGACGGCACTTACTTACAGGCATCATGTTCAACTTTATTCCTTGAGAGTGTATCATCTCCTTATGTACATACTAATGCATAAAAAGCCAAAAGAAGGAGAGCGGATATGCTCTCTCGTGTCCTCGTGAATATACGTCTCCTCCTGCTGCTTTAATAAGAGCGGATCAAGACGGAGCGACAGGAGAAAAGAGGATGAGATGATATTACTTAAATCAGAAAAAAGCAACCTGAAAGCAGCACACCATATGTAGAAAGACGAAGGACGTGAGCTTAGCTCTGTATTCTACACACTACTATGCCTCAACTGCTTCGAGAGATGTATCAAATCTATTCTTATTCTTCCCTTTTTTGCTTTGATGTGCCACATTGCATTACTATCATCATCACTTCACACCGCGCTCTCACACACCGGTTTTTTCTTCTTCACCAAACCACCGTGGAACACGCACCCTGTCTCTCTCGTTCCGTTCAGTAATGATCTCGTTTTCCAAAGCATCACCAACACGGGCAGACACAATGCCTTATTTGTGTTTGCACACAGAAACACATGTGTGCACAATGATGATGATGAAAAGCCCGAATTAAAATCCTACTTCTTTTTATTAAACTCTCATCTCCTTAGTTAGGCTCATTTTTTTCTTCCTTTCTCTGGTTGTTGAGTGGTGTTATAAAAAAATATGGCATGGTTGTGCCATGCCATCATCATGTAATAAATGCGCTTTATATGTATGTACACCATACTGACATACACTTTTTATCCATTAATTACCTGTCTATTAACCCTTCTCACCTTAATCATATCTGAAAAGAGAGGAAAATAAAAGAAAAAAAAATCGTTTTAACTCGCTTTTTGTATGCATGTCTCATGTTCAGACTTGCCGTGTGTGGGTTGTTTTAAGGCACTTTTACATGTGTACTTACAGAACAGGAGAGAGAACGAAAAAAATCTACTCTCTAGACGTGTATGAGTGTAGGTTGTCCAAGTTTTTATAGAGTTAGGTCCGTTTTTATTATGATTATTTTATTATTACAACCCCATCTTGTTCTCTTATTAATCTCAGCTGCACGAATAGACCGAGAGGAGAAAAAAAAGAATGAAAAAATTACACTTTTGTTGCTTGCTTTTTCGTGTTATGATTGTCAAATGGAAATGGAAGAACAAGGGTAATAAAATGTGATCCTCAGTTTACTACTTTTTTTCTTTAGTTATACACTGTTAGCATATTGGAGATATGTAGATTTTTTTTTCTGAAAAAAAAAATCTTGTACGCTTCCTCGCTCTTAGAACATGTGTATGCAATCTTGTTTACCAAATTGTGATATGATAATTTTTTACCCTTTGTACTAGTAGTGTTTCGTTACATTATGCACGCCTCCTTTCAAAATCGTACTTCCAATGTCCAGTGTGTGCTTAAGACTCACGACCGCTCATTGTCGAGATTTTCGTTAATTGATTTTGAGACTGAATACACATGCACATAAGCTGGTTACGTGTATTTTTCTTCATTTTNGTGCTTAAGACTCACGACCGCTCATTGTCGAGATTTTCGTTAATTGATTTTGAGACTGAATACACATGCACATAAGCTGGTTACGTGTATTTTTCTTCATTTTTTTATGACAGCCTGCCTTAATTGTCAAAAAATCGCTTTTTACGATTTTCCACAAGTCTTTTTTTGCAGATAGTCTTTCGTGGTTTGCCGAGTTGTTAAAAAGTTGGTGAGTGATAAAAACGATGCGACTCTGCGATAATGTGTATCTCCATATGATAATATGTCAAACCATTTTTGGTGTGCTGTTTTACACCGTTGTAAAATCAGCAGAATTTGCATATATGACAGGTTGAAAACACTTGCTCTAACGTCTAAATAGTCAACGCTTTTTTTCCCTCTGACTTTGACATGAATGCATGACTGCATCATCAGAGCGTTTAAACGTGTGCTTGTTCAATTCACTCTAATGTTGTTGTTGTTGTTTCAGATGGAAAAATTTTCATCCTCTTGAGGCACCGTTTGGCTTGGTGGAAAATTAGCATTCCTCAAATAAGAGCACCTCATTAGCTCACCTGAAGACGTACGAAATCCCTACCGATATGGAGGCTCTCAAAAAAGTCGACTATTTTTACGAGAACATTTAGCTGCTACTACGTAAGGTAAGAAATAAAAGCAAGCCACTCCAACAAAGTTTCAATGAGATAGCAAAAGACCTTCGTGAATATAGTGCTGTCTGCAGATGCACCTGCCAAAAAAGAGTCGTTGTAATCGTTATATCATTTAAGAAGTTCACTCTTATCTCAAAACATTGCAGTTTGGCCATTTCTTGTCTGTCTTTTGTTCAACCTTGATTTTATGTTGGAGTGTGTGGAGCTCATTTACAACCAAGCTGATTTCGATAAGAAATAATGATGTGCACCTCAGATACGGCCTATCAATGCCTCCTTCTTCTTTGCGATAGCACTTGTGGTGGTAGGTCGTTGTTTAGTGAGCTGCAGCGGAATTTCAAACCCATTTCTATTTCAAACGGTGAACTCCAAAGGGTAAAGTTTTAGCCAAGATTTGCGAAGTGAGCCAAAACAATGCGAAATGTACGAAACAGCATAAATCACCAATCAATTGCTACCCTTCTAAAGGGAAGATAAGATCATTACACTTTTACTATTTGAGGAATTTGATTGTTGTCGTCCTTTATTCACTTGCCATCATGGGGCACCGGCACACGTCCGTACTCCTGGTTTGGACGTGTACAAATGTAGCCCATTACGTATCCTTTCAATTTAAACTACTCCATTACGCATCATTAAATTGAGATAATTATTCCCATTTTAGCAATGCAACCCTTTTTTACTGTCAAAGAGAAGGAAAATCACAGTTAGGAAAACCAATTATCGTTAGCGCTAACTGTAATCGGCTTTTATGCTTTATTTCGACTCGAATAGGAAAAAATGTATTGATTTCATTTTGTGATTGAGAGTCATCCCGACCAACATACACACTTGTGACTTTTTTCCACTCATCGGAATTCAGCAGGTACGAATTGAAGGAAGAAAAAGAGGGACGGTGTGTGCATGCACAAGTACACATAGGAAGCTATAAATGTAACAATAAAAGGAGATTTGTTTGTGTAGCTCACACCTCTCTCTGCTGACTACCTGTGTGCGCAGTCCCCGACAAGAGAGAAGCGATGCATCTTTGTCTAATCTTTCGTTTGTACAAAGAAAGACGAGAAAATGGTACAAGACGATGTAGAAGAGTGGTGGCATATCTTTCTCTCGTTTCGCTCACTCTGCTGAGTCTCAACTAGATTTTTATGTTTTTGTATCTTGTACATTTCCCGAAAACAAGATTGCAAAATCTCTCCCAATGGATCATGTCGTCGTTACGAATATCTCTTAACATGAGGACACAGAACATTCTGCACCAAGATATACAAATGTATACGTATGTAACGTAGGCATAAATGTATGTGGGAATCATAGTTGGAAGCAAGCATGCAAACTTTATAGATTAGAGTTGGTAGAAAATATCAATTTTCTTTTTCCGTTGTTCCTTAGCTTGACTTGCAAACGTAGCTGCTCTTCAATAGGAGATGCGTAATGGAGGGGCAAAACTTTTTAAGCAAATGTTTCTTCATCCATTATTATGGCTATGCCTATGGTTTTTCTGTGCGAGTTGCGAATTCTGGAGAAACTAGCTCGTTTCGTTATTTGATCACCTTTCTCGCGTTTTGCTTGCCTCACAAACTACGTTTCGAGTCGTTATCCTAAAAAAGGACATGAATCCTCATGTGAAACAAGGGTTGTAATCCCTTGTTTACTCCAATGGGTGACGGTTCATGAAACAAAAAGAGACGGGAACGAAGATACGTTTAGAGGGCAGCAGATAGAAATACTCTTCTAAATACGCTTTTTTTATCGATATAATTGTCATCAAACTCTTCTCCATTTCGCACAAAGCAAATCAGAGTTGGTCAGAGTTTTCTTTTAATTGGCAATTTTAACGGACTATATTTCAAATTAATAAAAAATACTCTCAATTTTTTTCTTGTCTCTTGAATTACCGCAATTTATTTTACTTGTGTACAATCTACTGAAAGTCAGTTTTTAATATGCGACGCGTCAATCACTTTTTAGCTTTTTTGGGCTACAACGATGTATTTTATGTTGTGTAAATTGAGTTTATGCAAAAAAATAAAAGTGTAACTTTTCCAAACGAGCTGCACAAAGTGCTTCGATTGAGTAACACCTTAATTTGATAGCTGTGTTAAACGTACAAAAAAGTGGTTAATCACATCTAATTACCGATGGAAAACAATGCTTCGTATGTATCCCCCGACATCTGCGTGTTCTTTTGTACTCAATTTTTACCATGTTTCACCCCACAACTCGAGTATGAGTCTTCACAGTTACATGAAAGCCGACTTGTGCGAGATGCGGACATGAAAAATGAGAAGAGCAAACAATCACGTTATTATTACCCTTCAATAGCGTGAATCACATTTTTTCCACTTAATCGTGAGTTAATTACACAATACAGAGTGCTACAGAAAGGAATTATTGTTTTAATGGAAAAAATTCAGCACCGTATTACTCACAACATAAAATGTTACACATTTAAACAAAAGAGGAAAAACGTAGGTTTTTTGCGAATTCTCCTTAAAAATGAGCGTAAATTATTAAATGCTTTTAAGAAAGTGGGATATTGTTCAGAAACTCAAAACAATCAAGAAAAGTCTGGTACAAAGCACAGGATCCTGTAACGTGTCGACCAAGGTACTTGCTACACACCAAAACTAAATCCGCTGAGAGAATGTTTTTGCACATCAAAAATTACGTGCGCATATATAACTTTTACAAATATACTTATATATTTTTTAAAGTGTAAAGAAGGCTAAAGCTTTCAGCAGACTATTCATTAATTTTTATAGTCTTATTAGTCGAATTTCCTCGTCTCATCTAGAGTCGAGACACCATGAAGTAACTAAAATAACCAAAAACCAGACATACATGCATATCATTTTTTGATACGAGGCACATCAGCGTTCAGCCTTAAACCCACCTTCAAACAAAATGCGTACATATCTACACTCTCACAGTAAAGAAAACATAACTTCTCTGCCGATTCATATCAGAGCAGGATTTTAATGTGCGAAAATCCATTAAACTTGAAGATATAGTTATTTATTGTACATTCAAGACCCAGCATCTCTCATCCCCTTGAATTATGCAAGTAGGTAGTTTTATTCTTTTCATAATAGTCTTGATATGATGATGACCACCATATCCTCATCATCATCACTAGCCTCAGTATTTTTCGCGTGAGGGTGAAAAATTTTTGACGATAAAGTTTAACTTAAATTTGCACAATGATACACACACACCACTCGGTTTCCATACTGAGATGCATATAAAGTACGATAATTTATAAAGAATCGTCGGACACGACCATCATCACACCAGCGAAAATGCACACAGGGTAATACAGATTAAAACGTGTAGCATGCTTTATAGCACAGGCTCATTGTGATATGATAATATACACTTCGTAGTATGAAGTTCGTACGCAAAATGACTGTGTATGTATGTGCACACTATCAAAAATAATGTCCGCATTAAAGGGTCATTAAACAGGCCTAAACGTTTTATTTTTCTGCTGACCACGCTCAGTATTTATTTTAA
>JAHZMW010003013.1:0-21895 GCA_027743745.1 Alloscopus bannaensis
TTCATGAGAATTGGTATGTCGCCTTTATTCAAGTACTTTGGGTGTACTTTCACAATCGCTTAGAAGATGTTATAATCTTGTAAATTACACTTAAATTACAATTATTACGAGAATCATATAGATTTGCACAAACACACATTAATTAGAGATTCTTTCATAAAGTTCGTAACACACGAGATCAAACAACATTCATAAGATAGTATGTACAATATACAAACACATTTTCCCTTTTAGCACACAATTATCGTTTACGAGTTTTTCCCACTCGGAGTATGATAAATGTTACGTGATTAAGTTGAGTCATTAACTGGGAAGGAGGTAACGTTATGTAAAAGTTTGTTACAAATAGTGATTAATAGTTCCGACCGTAAGTTTTCAACAGTGATTAAACTCTGTATTTTTTACACTATTTATTATACATATATTGAGAATTGCTTTGGTACGTCGTATTTTTTTCACGTTTTTTTTTGAGTACGCCAAAAATGCTCACAAAAATTTTCCTCATGTGAACGATGAAAGTGTGAACGGAAACTCGAAAGTTTCACGCTTTTCCAAAAGAGAAAACAGATCTCTCGATACGCGTACATTATTTTGTGAGACGGCTTTCACCGTAAGCCTCTTAGCAGATGTCGGTAGTCATATTTCAATTCGCATTGTTCACAATGAACAATATTTTTTGAAGCGCTGCTTAATCGCGAGGATTAACTTCATTTGTTGGAATGGGAAAAGTTTTTTTTAAAGGATTATGCTACAGGATTTGAAAAGTAATACGGTCCCGTCATTCCGGATTTTGGGGCATTAATTCCGAGCCTCTCTACGGTATATAAAGTTTCTCGCGTTTCATTCACACATTTTTATGCAGATACAAACAATTTGGTGAGAAAGGGAGAAATATGAATATTTTTTTGGAAATCGCCAGTTTATCCTTCAACATTTTTGTGGGGAGTGGTACACATCACATTTTGCTTTGTGTAGTTTTATTTTAATGTTATTGTAAAAATGCGGGGTATGTAAATAATACAGGTCTGATACATTATTCATAAATATGCCAAATATGAATGAGTGAAAGCTTATACTTGCTGGAATAACAAAAGATATATTATTGTGGGTGGACTTTGGATGGTTTTTCGAAACTCGTCAAAAAACAACGATTTCGTAATGTTGTGCGAGATAAAATATTTGTTTGATTTAGGTAATGAATAATCATCAGCGATTGAGTTGGTTACTTGAAAGGGCGAAAGATCAAAGAGTTTAAAATCGTGAGTTCCATGCGATTTACGTGAGTAAAACAAAATGTAGAAGTTATGCTTCCTAATGAACCTATTTGTAAATGTTTTAGAGTTCTGAATCACTGCGACATTCAATTACTGTAAATCAGTGATCAGAGGATGCGTAGAAAATTTTTAGATGAAGGGTCAAATCGATATTTGAGGATATTTGTGTGGTTCCCCGTTTTTAGACATGTAATGGCTTGTAATGGGCTCAGCTCCATTGGCAAATCTAATGTAAACCTTTAGTAAATGCTAATTTAAAGTACCGAAAGGATCTAATAATTTCCTAATGGCAATGGAGTCATGATTTGACATTTTGCAATTTACAGCAACCCCATTTCTTTCGCTAATATTTAAAAACAAATCTCAAACGTAGTTGTGCAATTAATCATTTGCCATCATCATCAAAACTTCTCACCTATTAATAAGACTTAAAATACAGTAAAAATCCGTTTCAACCAACTCAAAAAACAGGCCGACAGGACAGACAGAGAAATTCCATAAAGTACTTCGCCGTACTTCAAAAGGTACTTAGACATGTTTTGTGAAGGTGCTTTCAACTAATAATAGTCCCGATGTAAATCGCATCAACCCCTTCAAAAACTACGAGAGGCTCTATTCCCCGCTCCAAAAAATCGGATGAAAAACTGCGTGATAAAAAAGTTTGTGAACATGCTACTTACACCGTGATATACATACTTTATGTTTGCAAAAGACGTCATTTCAGTTTCAAAAGTCTTGAAGAGGTCGAAACACGATAAAATGGTATCAACATTGTGCCTATGTTAAAATGTATATTTTATTACAGACTATACCGTGCTGTGCACATAAATATGTAAAATGTCAAAAATCCTTGTTTCATCATATTCTCCACAAAAATCTATACAAAGAGAGGGATATGGTTCGATCGCTATCAAAAATGTTACCAACTCCACAATATCACTGGAGAGTGAGGCAAAAATCTCAAAAATTATCACTTGTGAACACAGTTCTCTCTTAAACATAGTAAGTCATGCGTGTGTTACAACCTTCAGGGAAAATGAGAAGCTCACCTTGATATCCTCCTCAAAAATTTAAAAACTACAGAGACAGATCCCTCCTGAAAAATGATCCATCACAAAAATTAATTTGTGGAGAAAGTTGTGTACAAAATCGTAGGTTACGGAGTACATTGATCCATTTCTGGTTAAGGTCGAGAAAGGTTGTTGTGTTCAAGTAAGGATATATTTTTTACAACGTTTTTATACCACTAAACGCGACTTTCTTCGCAAAAAAACTGCGTGGGTGTATTTCCATGAAAGATCTACGTAGGACTAGTATTTTTTAACATATTAAAAACTCACAAAATATGTTTACCTACTAAAAATTGATTCGCGACAACAACTGGAACATCCTGCTCATAAAAACTTCGTTTCTCTAGCTACCTTACTGCGCCTTCATGTGAACTAAAAGCAACTTTCTCCAACGGTAAAATGCATATTAGAATAGTTGAAGTGAAGAAAGCAGATGACAAATACGGAGTAGTTTATCATAAATAAGTTGGGGAACAAATGTCATTAGATCCTTTCCTGCTTCATATAAAGCTTTTCATTTTGCATATTTATATCCGAAAATGTGAAAGATGTGCTCTGGAAATGTCACGAGTCATAATCAAATCAAGAGTGTCTCTCCCAGATTCTAATTGAAGAGAAATAGAGAGAAGAGTAATAAAATTTCTTCGCTCTAATCGTGTTACGCTCTGGCGTAATCAAATGGAGTCAACTCAACAAGATTGGAACGAGACTGTTTCCAATTTCCCACGATATGTTTCCAATTCGGTGAGGATTTCGTGATCTCTCAATTAAACTTCGTTACATCAGGATACTAGAGTAAATACGTGCAAAAAGGGAAAGACGGAGAAAGTGATGTGAAATGTGACTATTATACGTCTCAATAGTAAACTCCTGGTTTGTTCCCGATTCGTCAAGGAAAGTTGAACTAGGGACGATTTTGAATAGGAGAAAGTTGATGAGAAAAAGTACATTTAAAATCGAAGGTTTTTTTGGTAGGAAATCGAGCGAAAATACGTGAATACTTATAATATGTGTGTGTGTTTGTGGAGGTGAAGGTGGATTGTATTTTTTAGGTCCTCGGTTGAGAAAATCAGCTCGGAGGGTATTTGTTGAAAGCTTTTGGTAGGTTTTCGTGGTTTTGTGTGAAATTGTGTGTCTATCTAAAAGAAAACAGGAGGAAAAATCGTTGTTTCGTGTCGAACTGTAATAGAGAAGATTTCAAAGGAGACGCTTTCCTCAACGACTCAATCCCAATTAATTGACAGTGCTAAATCGTTTCAATCTCGTACAATATGTAGGAACATTTTTCTTGATTCCCGTAACTAGAAACATGTTAAGGTCAAGGGGTTCGTCTAGAAAGTTTACACGTTTTCTAGAAACAGTTCTCAGTTTATGGTTTATCTCTCTCTTGGTCTAAATTTGAAAAAAAACTTGCCGACAAAAGGTGCACCCGATAAGTTTCCTACTTTCACTACATAAATACTTAATCTTTTACGCTCTTTTAAGAAGGGAAAGCAAAGACCTTTCATTCTCAATTTTCATTATTACAAAGCATCACCCGGGTTCCTTTGATAATGGTATTGAGCAAGTAATCACAACCCAACAAACATCTACACCTTATTATACATTAGAGAAATTCGGAACTACTTTCACTCTAACGACTAACTTTCTCCAGAGATGTGACAACGTTGTGGTTTTGATTCTGTAATAATAATAGGTCTCAAAACCGCCAAAGAATTGTGGAGAAAGTTTTGTAAAATTTGAAACTTTCTTCAATCATTTTCAAGAGTGAAAGTTAATTACTTTAGAGAAAGGGATGAAATCATCAAAACTTCACACCTATCATAGAGTTTCTCTCGTATCTTACTTGTCTTTTACAGAAACTATATACAACTGTGGTAGTCACACACATACAAGACAACATGTGTTGAAGAGAAAGCAATCTTGTCAACATACACGCGAGTATCAATCCCTCGTCTGGCGACGATTCACAAAGTGTGAAACACGAGAAATGAATGATGACACTAATCGCTATTTTATGACCACTATAAAAGTCATCAAACTTTCTCCTAGAGAAAGGAGTGACAACATACGGTCATCATTATATCTTTTTGAGTATAATTCAACCACCTGAAACACCTGTTTTTTAATAGTATTCTCTGGGTGGCAGTTTATGATGAATGAACTTATTATGTGATCTAAAAAATCCTATATTTTTTGCGTAGTAATGCGATGAAGATCTATAAATTGTAGTGTGCTAATTAAAATTACGAAATTGTACACGTGGTGAACCTAGTTTTGTAGGAAGGAGTGTGAATTTGTGTCTGGTAAAATGGTCGTCTTTCCCTCTAAACTTAGGCTAATTTTTTGTGCTAATTTTACAAAGAGTTTTTTTGTGTGTCGTGTTACGCTTAAGTTTTTATGTTTTGGTCTAAAAGTCAGTCATCAAACGTCGAAGCAGACTTCCTCATACTTCGGCGGCAACTCGCCACCCCCACCGCCATGTCGAACACACCGAGTTCGCTCCTCAGGTACATGAATGCTGTACAGAACTGGTGTCGGTGGCATCACAGGTGTGGGTGCCGGCGGCGCCGGGGGCAGCCCCATGTGTTGTCCTGTTGTTGATGAGGCTTGCGAACCATTATTTGAGTTTTGTTCACTTTCACTTGATCCTGGCCCACCCGCCGCGGCCGCGGCGGCGGCAGCTGCTGCCGCTGATGCAGCGGCTGCGGCCGCGCGGTATTGTTGCGCTTGAGAGAATATTGCACTTCGAGAGGTCGATGGATATAAGCCCGGTTGAGTCGTGTGAGTTGTTGTCGCTGTGAGATACTCCTCGCCAGACAAACCTGAAAAAGAGAAAGTTTTCAATGTAAAAATATATACAAGTAATAATTGCACGGGTTTGACAGTAATTAAAAAGACTGGAAAATGCTGCTTTCACTACTTTCACCCTCTTCAGTACATGAGTACATTAAGCTAACAAAGCGTACTTCCGCAATGTGAACACTGCTTTCTCCCAGATTCACAACCAAAAAACAAAGACTAATATAATCCGGAAGGACTACATGGAGCCTCTACACAATTGAAAATTCTTTCCACTTTCACCAACTTTTTTTTGGCTCTCCTTTACATACGAANCTTTCACCAACTTTTTTTTGGCTCTCCTTTACATACGAACTTTCACTCAGTAACATTCAAGGCTTTCTCTGGTCTCGCCTAGTGTGTAGGTATGGGAAAGAGTCTGGTTGCTGTCAAACTAATTTCTAATCTGCTTTCACTACGAGTGAAAGGAAATGGTGTGTACGGACAGCCAATGTAGTTTGGACACACGTGACGTATTAACGACGTAACTAGTCTTTTTTTTGCTTTCTCTCCTGTCTATTCATGTTTCACTTTGGAACTTGTGTTCTGGCAACGAAGAACAACCGTTTGTCGCTCCGTAATTGGATCAGGGAAAGTGGGAAACGTTTTCACTTCCCAACCTTTTATCTCGGAGAAAGGGGAAATTAATGTGGGAGGTTTTGGTGTATTTCAATAGTCTTTGGAAGCTTGTATCGAGTCGTGGGTGGGAGACTGGGAATTTTTTTTTGCGGAAAGTGTTCACACATCTGCACCTCGATCCTGACTTTCTCCTTGTCAATTGTGCACACGTGTAAACTTTTTTGAGCTTTTCCCAAAAATCCGAGGTAATTTACAAAGTTTTTTTTTGTGGTATGCAAAAAAAATCGTTATCACCTTTTGTAAACTTTCACTGAATTCATGTAATAATAAATGCAGATGAGTTTGACGAAAGTGAAAATTATGGGATACTTTTCAAACGAGAGCAGACTGGTATAAATTGATGAAATATTTCATGTAGATTTTTTCTCCTCTCGCATCAATCATTGCTCAGCGTACTTTCACTGTACTTTCTCTTCAATTTTTTATTACTCATACCCCAGAAGGACACAATGGTGAAAAACGATTTCGCATTTTTAACTTGGAGAAAGGAGACTGTATGCACAGAGACATTTCAGTTTTTTATGAGTTGATTCTAAATTCTCATGCGAGGTTAATACATCCTTCCTGAAGATGAGTCTGAATGAGTGCCTCCGATTTCCCCACAATTGTGACTTTCACCAAAAAAAAGCTGTTCCAACTTTGTTGACAGGCTTGCCTTCGAGGAGCCAACTTTCAGAAGAAAAATTGTCATCCCAAAGTGAAAGTACGTACATAGCGCTCATGCATACAAAACAGAAAAATGTGGGTAGACAAGAGGAAAAAAAATGTCATCTTGTTGCTCCTCTTGTAGCACCACCATTTCAGCTTTTCACTTCACAAGAGAGGCCTTTAAGCCAAAAAATTATTATGCAATATATGCCTTCCTCTGCTTTCTCCAGAAACCACAAAATTTTTTACTATATCTCAATATACTGCGTATAAAATGAATTGACGTGTATTCAAATTTCGCGAGCGTACTTTCTCCTCGAAAAAGTCGTAGGAAAAAACCTCTAGTGAATTGTGAATTAGTATATTGTTACAACCAGCTTTGCATTACGGAGAAAGTAGGTATTGTTAACTTATGCTTTCACTTTCCCAACTCTGCATGAAATAAGTTTTTCACAAAACCTGTACACATTTCCTCTTTAACAAGGAGGAGTTGTACAAAAATACTTTCCACCTCCTTCCCATTAATCCTCGGAGCAACTTTCACATTTGTGAAAGTTCCTACAAACACTCCATTTTGTACCTGCTTAAGCTCCGGAGAAAGCATTTGTTTGAGTGTATCACAAAATAATAATCATAATGATGATGCAAGTCCGGAGTGAAAGCTTGTTCAGAGATGAACAGTGTACGACATTTGCGGAATTTTCTCCACTTTCCCTTCCCCTCTCCATTTTTCCATGAGAATTCAATCTGTGACGAGTTTCGCAATAAATAATGTATTTATGTGGAACACGGGATAATTTTGTAGTTAGCATGTAAGAGAAAGTAGTCTCCTTTTCGTACTCGTGTTTCAAAACTGTCAGCGCAAACTTTTTTGTGTGAGCACCCTCTCAGAGAGTGAAAGTTGTCGAGTTTTTGTGCATAGTGTACATTGAAAGTGAAGTAGAGCGGAGGTTACGTAAACAGTGCTTTGCAACAACTCGAGTGAGCTCAACTAAAACGTAGAAAGAGAAAGTTGAGACGAACTGTGTTGTATAGTTAATAGATATTTATGTCGTGTTTGCATATAGCACGCATCTCCTTTCACTTTTTTTTTAAAGGAGAAAGTGTGTGAGTGTTTGTGTTGATGCTTGGATATTTTGGTCATAAGTGAAATTGTAAAGAGTTGTTGAAATGAAGTAATGGGATTGTAAATGATTTAACTCTTGACTTTTCAACCACTATACACTTCGTCCTTTCTCAGCTTTCTTTGAGAACATCATTTTGTCAGCTTTCTCCTGTATACATTTGCGTAAACTTTGAAGGATGAAAAAAGGAGACTAGAAAAGCAAGATTTTTTTTCTGACTTTCACTTTTTTTTTATATAAGCTTACCTTGGTTCTCTCCCAACATGGTGTACCTGAGGAATGGGTCTGGATGTGGGTTGAGGATAGCAACAGGGCTGTTTTGCAGGTAGTTGGCGTAATTCCATGATGGCATCGTGTTGGCTCTCGGTGTTGGTCGGTCGATTATGTCTATCAGCTAGGTGGATCAGCAATTAGAGAGAAAGTGATTATAAAGTGGGAACATACACGAAAGACCTTATAACTTTCTCCTCAAAACAGTCTTAGGAGCTTAGAATCAAAAATCAATTATGCTCATCACCTAATGAGCCCTGCTCCGATTACGAGTGACAACTTGATTAGAAACTATATTAGAGAAAGGAGAAAGTCGTACCTTGACACAGCAACAAATCACAGTTAAGAAAAACGTAAGTCCAAACAGGGCCAAGTAGTACGGAAAGTCGCTGGTCATGAAGACTCCTTTTGAAAGACGTTTTTTTGCGAACTACGTACGAAGAAACCGAACACTTTCTCCAACAATGTGATTCTCTCACTGACAGCTTTTTCGCTCCCCCGGAAAGCTATTGTTACTCCCCCCGAGAAGTGCTTCCCGAGCAAATCCACGACATCAAGAGAAAGGCGAGAGTGGCATGCCTTTCTCCACTTTCACCGCCGCCACAGACACCACAATGACAAACAAAATGTTGAAGGTGCTACAGTGGCGGCAGGAAAATCACTTTCACCCACTTTCTCCAACACAAATTGTAGTGATTACTTTCCCTTTATGTTGACTTTATGAAGATGACGACCACTTGGAGGATGATTAATTTGAATCAAAACACACACACACTCTCCAATTTCCGCTGCTTTTCTAGAGTACACTGGAGAAAGTAAGGGAACACTTTGAAAATTAGTGGAGGCTGCTCCGAGTTTCGTATTGCGGTGAAAGAACAAAGAGCTATGTGGCAAATAACAGGACTCTTGTCACTCTCCTTTTGTTCTATTTCCGCCGAATATTTCCTACCGCATTCCACCGTGAGGGAAACACGGAGAAAGCAGGTTTTTGAAAAAACCCACTTCTCCCAACTGCTTCGTGTCGATGATGGTACTTGTTGTTATATTTCGTGACGAGAGCAGTAAGTCTCACAGTAGCTACCCCTTTGACGAGCACATGACAGAAAGTCGGAGAAAGTTGTGTGTAATTCTATAGCCAAGAGAAGCAGAAGCGACTTTCTTTAAGGTCCCAAGAAATATGATTGATACATCAGTATAAAAGCTGATGGGCTTGTTTGATGACGACTTTCTCCGAAAAAGGGGCCACCAAATTGGGAGAGGCGGAGAAAAGAAAAAGTTTATTGTTCTAATAAATGTAATTAGCTTAGCCTTCTTCACACTCTACACTGGTGAACATCTCAAAAGAAAGTCACATTTTTTATAGGAATCTGGTCGCTTTCTCTTTGTGCTTTCTAGCTTGTACCAGTCCACAATGTGTCACTACGAATATCTCGAGACGAAAACCAGTTGCCGCGTTCCACAATTGTGCATCCACTCATCTTCCAACTTTCACTCGCACAACTTTCCCGTTTGTCTTTGCTAAATAGTGCAAAACTTGTGTCAACACGTCTTCATTATTGTCTATTTCGTCAATGTGGTGGTGAGGTGTGAGAGAAAGCTGGAGAAATCATAGTTTGCATTCCGAGTAAGTGGAATGGAGAGCCCTGTCACAAACACAATGCTTTTACTTTCCGCAAACCCTTTCTAAACTTTTTTGTAGTTTTTTTCGTGTTTTAAAGGTTATGTAACTTTCTCCCAGTTTGATATTGTTATTACTACCCTTTTTTCGGAGAAGCTCAGAATGTATGTTGAAATGTGGGAAAAAAGGGACAGAAGGGTTCCGACCAACACTTCAGTGAAAGAACAAACGTGGACTGGGCTCGTAGAGACAGGAGTCGTGATGCTTTCTCCACAAACTTTCTCTGTTCCTACATCTCTACGAGTGGAGTCTGTGGACTCGATGATGATGATGAAAATGGTGATGCATGGTAGATTTGCTTTCCCTCTCTTTCTCGCTTTCACTTTCTTTCTCCTTTTCCCACTTGCTGTTGACTCGCATTTTTTTGTGTGAAGCCAGTTGCCTTTCTGTGCCCTATGCATTTACATGGTGATTCAGAGAGTCAGTGGAGGAGTCCCCCTTTTTCTGGAGAAAGTAGAGAAAGTAAGTGAAAGCAGAGTGGAGGGGAGCACATACGCAGAGGTCTGTGCACAAGTGGGGAAAATGCAGTTGGAACTTGGAACAACAGGAGAGTGAAAGCAGGAGAAAGTAAGCAAGCATAGGGATCGATCACAGTTTATTGCGAGGAGTGTTCCACTCCTTGCCTCCCTTCGCAGTGGTACACAGTACATAGCAATACGGAGAGGGACTTGTCTCGTATGAGGAGAAAGTTGAAGGGATTCGTTTTGAAAAAAAGCAGTACAAGTATCCATAGACGTATAGCAGCAGATGCGATAACACGTTTTTTTAAATGGAAAAAGCAATGTGTGTACACATCGTAAAGAGAAAGCAACCTAGGTGCGACTACTTCTACCCCTTTTTAAAAAAACTATTTTTATCCCTTGGTGAAAGCATTATGTACAACGTTACGAGAATAGGGCAGTAGGTCTAAAATAGTGGAGCTTAACGAAAGAAAAATATGAAATAGAAAATAACGGCGAGTGAAAGCGCTCCAGCTCTAGGAGCAACACTGCTTTTCCTGGACTCCTTTCCCCTAAATGCTTTGTAAACTGAGTAAAAAATTTTGTCGGCTAAACCAAAGAAAGGAATGAGCCCTAGAAGCAACAGTAGTAATAACCAGTCTGCTCAAAAACATCTCGCATTTATACGGAGAAAGCAGGAAGAAAGTGGGAACGTCAACAACAAGTATATATACTTTTCGTATGAACCGGACGGAAACTTTCCTTCGTGTCCTCGCCTCTCTTCTCCAACTTTCTCCTCGTGACAGAGACAAGAGAAAAATGCTCCTACACTGTAGGAGAAAGCGGAAGGAGTATCGTGCTGCCCCGAAGAAGGAAATCTTATTGTAATTCTGCTTTCACTCCTTCTCGCGTGTTTTGAAGTGTGCGTTATGGTCGCTCTCTTTAAAAGGGAGCTCGATTATTATAACAATGGCTAATGGACACCGTCATGGCACGGTTACTGGAGAAAGCAATGTGCCATGTCTGCGCAGTATATAATCTTAATAATCTTACCACTCATTCCACTTGCTGCGCTTTTGTTCTAAAACTGACCGGAGATCCGGAGCAAGTTCAATGGAGAAAGTAGGAGAAAGCAGAGAACAGACCGTATCATAATAATGTACCTCATATTATTTTTGGAGTTACACCATATAATCCCGATATTTCCCTCTTGCTTTCACCAGCAGCTTGTTCAAGTGAAAAGTGTGCCACCATATCAGTGTTTGTCCATTACACCTCTTTTCTCTGATGTATCTCTGCTAACGACACAGTTTACGCCGTGAATGTACTTTGCGAGTATGGGGAAAGCTACCTATACAAAATGTCTTTGATAACACTTGTAATGGAGTCACTCTCCGCACACAAGCTTTCTCCCACCACCACACACCACCGCATTTTAACTACTCTTCCTCCCCAACTTACAACTTTCACTGGAGCTCAGACTGGTGAAAGCACATCTGAGCTCGGTATAAGACAACATTGTAGTTATCAGCGGTGTTATAAGGTGGCTAGCTAAACTATCAAAGTGTTTTCGACTTTCTCCGTAGAGAAAGTATGATGTTTCCCTTGAAGAATGTTATACATATGACAGTAAAACGGAGAGAGACCTTTGAACTGTTATTTGCAGCCACTCATTTCTAATTCTCGGAGTCTATGCCACCACTAAAAAGAGAAAGTACCGGAATGAATGTACTAACATGCCTACGCGTTCTCTTTAACGGAAAGTGCCACCTTGGTTCGCATTTTCTTGGTTTTGATGCACACACATACAGGGACGCATACTGCACACTTTCACTGGCTCGTCGTAAAGATTAGACTTCATAAAGACCAATTTATTGAGCACTGGTTTCATCGTTGACGTCATCTCATTTAACGAACGCTCTTTTTGGCTAGGAAACGACTATGAACGGTGAAAACTGAAGTGAAAGTTAAACGACTGCTTTCTCTCCTTTATTAAATGGACTAAAGAGGTGAGCGTTTTGCATTTAAAACACAGAGTAATTGCGTCTAGGAAAAACTCATTTTGCACATTTTAAAAAAAAGAAGAGAAAGTCCGCCAAAAATATAATGAGGTTCGCACACCTCTTCTATGTTTTTTACACCGCCCATTGTACTAAAAATATGTTGGGAATTTGGCGAAAGCGTGTGGCACACACGTGTAAAATATTTGTATTTCTGTGTGAAGTGTGACACAAAGTGAAAGTCGCCCAAGTTTTTTACAAAAACAACACAGCTTCACATCATCAGCTTCGTCATCTCGTGGCTGTACACTTGTAAAACGTAAAAGATCATCGGAGAAAGTGGAAGAAAGCGCCTAAAAAAGACGAAGCTCCACGAAGTATTATTATGATCATCTTACTTTCATGCCTGTGGACACATGTTGGAACAAGTGCGTACACGATGTAAGCATTATTTCGGGGGAAAGTTTCTACTTTCACTTCTACACACTTTTTATTTTCTTTCTTGTCTTCCTGTAACATGTAGAATCTCAAGTTTTTTTATGGTTGCACACGAAAGAGACAGAGATACAGCGTGTGTATAAATGCATACATAATGCATTTACTTTCCCTTTCTCTCTCACTTTCTCCAGGAGAGAGGGATCAGGAGGAGGAAGATCGTAACGGACAATGTGGAGAAAGTCTTAGACTCTCGTTTCTCACATGAGTAAACTTTCCACGTATCATCCTTCTCGTCTTTGTCGTCGCTTTCTCTCCCTTGTTTACCACGAGCTGGGAACAATGTCTGGTTAGAGAATTTTATTTCAAGAATCACTGTATGACGAAGGTGGCTTTCTTTCATGTACATATTTCACAACACTGTGCCTAACCCATCATTAGATTTTTTCTAGACTTTCTCTTGTTTCTCTGTATGTAAATATAGCCGACTTTAAGCTCTGCACATGAAACACCAGAATTACAGGTTCAGCCTGGAGAAAGTATTTGTGGCGGTGGCCTACTTATGAAAAAGACCAACATTCAGTGATTCCCAGTTCATTATCGATATTGTAGCAAAGATATTCTCAACATCTTTCACTTGATTGGTATTCAACTCCTGAGCCTTTTTTTTCTCATGTACTTTCTCCACGAATCTCAGAGGCTTCTCACCCTAAATACTTTCGGTTGTTTTACCGGAAACAGGAGCTCTGAGGGAGGAATCATGATCATGATATTTCTTAGGGGGAAAGCTGGAGAAAGTTCATCGTTTACAACTTGTTCTCTAATTTTTTCTTCTGCAACATATAGTTTGATTGGGTAATGGAGAAAGTGTTGTAGGCACTCACATAATAAAATGTGTACAACCAAAGGTTACTTTCACCAATTCTTCAAAATGTCTATATGCATATGCAACGTCTTATTGTGATCTCATCGAACTTTCACTCAAGAGTCAGTCAGCCAACGTGAAGGAGAACAAAGGAAGTGTGTGGTTCATACTGGATGCTGTTGGCGATGGGAAGCAGTCAAGGAGAAAGTAGGGCCGGTATACGATTTTTTATATAGGAGTTCAGTCAATGTACAATTGTCTTGACGGAGAAAGTACACATGTTACGCGATGTACGACCCCCTTCAACGTATTACTCTCAGATGTATAGACCTTTTAGTTTCAGATGACTGCTTTCTCCGGAGCATCAAAAAAAGCAGGATATCGGTCGTGGAATCAGGCGCAGACTACATAATCAAGTATAAATCCTTTGCTAGAATTCCAACTCGCTGTTGCTTGTTCAGCTTCTCAAACTTTCTCCGGAGCTCACCTTCTCAATGTGGCCCGCCGTCTGTACACTTTCTTTTGCGGAGAAAGTAGAACTGTGTAGACACTCCGAAATGGGAGAAAGGAACTGAAAACGAGCGTGTTCCATGCATGCACAATGCATGAATCAAATGTTGTACTTTATGATTGTACGGCGGAATATAAAAAAGAGAAAGCACAGAGAAAGCAACAGCATCATATAACACTGTTCGATGTTAGGACCCATTCAACTGACTTCAACGAGAAAAAAGTGTGCCATTGTGAATTTATAAGGGAGTCAGACAAAAGGGTTGCATGACTGTCGTTTCGAAGATTGTCGTCGAGGCGAAATTGAAGGAGCATTTTTATCCCCATAAATTGTACCTTTAAACGCATCCATAAGCCTAGAAATCAGTGTGTACCTCTGTGGAGAAAGCGAAGGTATGATGACTTTCTCCAAAGGAAGAGACCCTTGCTGTTTTCGATGCGGAGATGACTCCTCGGGAAAGATTGATTTTGTGAACAATTGATCACGGATGGCTGGAGAAAGCTTGGAGGAATTTTAATACTCAATACTCTCAAAATTACGGCAAAGGTTACCAAATCCACAAATCTTCGACTTCGATGACTCACGCAAATTAGGGAAACTTTGTCAATTTGTGTAAATCGCCAAAGTTCTACTGTCTCTGTGAAAAACAGGGATTAATGTTGTTTGAAACTTGAGACGCTTAATGCTTTCTCCCAACATTAAAACGAGTTTGTAACGGAATACATATTGGTTTAAAGATTCCGAATAAATCGAGGAATGTCGGAATAAAACATGGAGAAAAAGGGAAAGATGTAGGGATAACTTTCTCCTATCAAAAAAGAGCGCTTTCTCTACAAATCGATTGTGTCTGGTTTTTTTTGGACTAGGCGTTGAGCAGAGTGTTGATTCAAATTTGTACGCAAAAGGAGATTGGGAAGAGAAAGCAACAAATTCTGTACAACCTTGTTCTCGTTTCATTGTGTGGGGAAAGCAGATCGAACACAGAGTGTACTACGAAACAAGTGAGATACAGTGTGAAAAAAGTGCGAGTCTATTAAAACTTTCTATTCCTGCTGGTTGCGGAAGAGGTGAAAGTAAAAGTGTTAAAATTCAGCAGAGCTGTTACTCTGTGCCGCCATGTTCTGCTCTATGTACATTATGGATTATCTCACAAAGAGAAAGCGCGGAGAAAGCAGAAGCATACATATGTATTTTTTAGGTTAATATATATTGTAGAAAAAAAATAGTGGAGAAAGCAGGTTGGTTGCTAACTAATAGAAATCTGTAGAAATGCATGTATTTGTGTGCGCTGCATTCAATTATGAAGGAATGTGGGTGGAAAATGTGAAAGCTCCTTTGGTATGGGAGTGAGGCTCGGAATTGAGTGGCTAATGCATTAGTGGGCGCACATCTTGAATGAGAAACACTGCGAAACTCTCTCTTGATGCACAAAGTACACTGTCTCAGAGTAGACTTTGGAGAAAGCCAAGATTAGGGAAAAAATTGGTATGCTGCTGTGCCTGTATCCTTATTACTCACACAAAAAAGGAATCAAGTGAGTTTTCTCCGACGAACAAAAAGGCGACACGTTATTACCCCGGCATTATTGAGAGAAAGCTGATTTCCATCACAAAGATGAAAAATGTGTTGGTTCAAGTATTAAGTGGCTTGCCACCTCTCCGTGTCTAATATGTCGTGTCTTCTAGGTGAAAGTGGGAGAAAGCATTTTTTTCAAAATTGCTTCCAATCGTGATGAAGAAAGAATTGTCAGGTTTTTTTGGAGCAGGCTAAATTTCATTTTAACCGGGGACAAACTGTTGACACTTTCACCTCAGCTCATTCTTCCGTTCTGTGGGCCTAATTAGATTTTCACAATTCAACAACGGCAAATCAGACACCGGATGCTTCGAAATTGAGAAAGGCCTAACCATTCGATCCGATTTCCCTGGAATCAGAGACAATAAACTGGATGTCATATGACTTTCTCGAATTTCAAGAGACCGTGTCATTTTACACGAAATTTTCCGTTGGAACTGCACACAATATAATAGAATCTACTCAAAGAGAAAGTATAGGTTTCACATAGATTCGATTAAAAAGTTTCATATCTCCACGAGTCTATTTTCGGAGCAAATATCTCGAGGCCAAAGAGTATGAGGAGTACAGAATAAATATGCACAAGAGCAAATGGAGAAAGCACAAGAGAAAGTTGGAAAGTATGAAGCGGAATTACTTCTTTTCTCACACTCCGTACTACATATTCTTCATGACCGTAATACACGGGATCCATTACGAAAACTACTCTCGAGATGGTGTGGGAGGAAGAGAAAGTAGAGAAAGTGTGTGCACAGAGTGTGCACCAACCTCCCTTGACATTTTCTGTTGAAATTCACAAAAAATCTTGTCTTTTCTTTCTTTTTTATACTGTAATAAGGAGAAAGCATCAAAAGCTTGAATGCAAAAAAAAACTGACTGGCTTTGGTGAAAGTACAAAAAAACGGGAGTCCAGCGGTGGTAAGTTGAGAACATGGAGAAAGCTTGATTCTCGTACTCCTTGACTCTTTCTCCAGTCTTTCAATGAAACGACGCTGTTGATGATGCTCCAGATGATGACGATAATAATAATGATGATAGTACTGGGGAGAAAGTTTGTTGTACCCCACAGCCCTGTTGTTGCTGTGAATTTGCGTCTTTCTCTGTTGCTCACTTTTTCCCCGTTGTCTTCATTCATCCTGGACTCCCCCGGACTTTCTCTGGAGAAAGTCACATGGAAAGCAGTATCCTTTTCGTTTACACACCGGAATCTAGATTAGTAATGAAACGGAAGTTGCTCTGTTTCACCAAAACTACGGAGAAAGTCAAGAGGGAAGTAACGAGAATTCACACAACTTTTTCTACATTATTATTATCATTATGTTATCGAGAAGTGTGCGAGAAAGAGGGCCAAGTTAAGCAAAACTATGTCACTTTTATCTCTGAATTAGTAATGAAACGGAAGTTGCTCTCTTTCACCAAAACTATGGAGAAAGTCAAGAGGGAAGTAACGAGAATTCACACAACTTTTTCTACATTATTATTATCATTATGTTATCGAGAAGTGTGCGAGAAAGAGGGCCAAGTTAAGCAAAACTGTGTCACTTTTATCTCTCCTTTCACCGTCCACTCCTACGATAGGATCATGCACCTTTTCACCTTTCTCCAGGATATCTGTGAAGCAAAAATGTATTTGAATACATTCGTAATTTTATGCGAAACCATGTCTAGCCTTTGTCTTGTCTTTCACATCCAGGCTACATATGCATGAGAAGCTTTCTCTCCAGGTTATCTAAAGTCTGGAATACATTTTTGGGAGAAAGGCGGTCGTAGGAAAGTCATTAGCACATTTTGTTGAAAGTTGAAACAAAAGGACAAACCTCTTTTCAGTATACATTTCCAAAGACCGTGGTACTGGACAGGTTTCAAATTCGACGAGAAAGCCCTCTACTTTCTCCGTGTATTGTAGGACACAGTTTCGAGACGCCGAGGGAGTATGGGACATGGCCTGAATTTGATGAGCCTCCGGAAAAAAAAGTGGAATTTTCCCCCAACTTTGTTTGGCTTCAGTTGGCATCCTGAAGTACAAAGCGGAACATCCCACTCTTCAGACGGCTTTTTTTAGAAGAGTTCCACTCAAATGGTGGTTGCAGGGCACACTCTCACAATCGTTTGACATGAAACCATCTGCATGCACGCGGTGTTACATCATTACAAAATGAATAAGAAGGAATATGATGGGATATTTTTTGGAGAAAGCTCTCGTGTCAAGTCCCTCTTGTGTTTGAAATGCCTTCTTTTTTCAACATTATTCATGGACACAAGCTTGCACGACTTTGTATTATTGCGAAAAAAAATTGTATTATTCCAGTGAAAACATGAGTCACCGACCACACACATGCACAAACAAGACATGTGTGTGTATTATGCGCGAGTTGATTCGAAGCCAATATTTTGAGAGATTACAAGCTAAACACGTACCCCATTTCTCGCGAGGGACACAAGGCTCCGATATCCAATCCGAAAAAGCTGCTTTTCATATATACATGAGGATGATACATTATGTTGGAAATGGAAATTCGGAGAAAGCATGCTCATGTATATGTAGCCAAAAAAATGTGCGGTTTGAGTGGTTTTTTTTAGTGAAAGTGGAATGCGAGTACTTTCATGTGGGACACATATCGCATTTCTCCTAATGCATATCGCACGTGTGAATCAACTTGGGATGGAAAAAGGTGTTTTTATTATTACGGGCTCACCTTCATTTCACTCATTTCCGGCGGGTTGTATTATTGTAGTGTAACTTTCTCCGTTGTGTCTTGAAGATGAATTATGTTGTGTGTTATAAGGAAATGGGGTCGCTTTCCTTAATCTTCGTTGTGCGAAATTACCTCTGTTACAATGTGACCACGCGCGAATGTCATTGTGGTTGGCCGGGTTTACTGCATTTGTTACTATTCGTAAATTGAGTGACAGAGAAGGAATATCTCGTGACGTGCATAAGTAATGAATTGCCAGAGAAAGCGAAGGGTACTGGAGAAAGGTGAAACATTACGTAAGTCGGAGGTAATTCTGACGAGCACGCATCAACTCTATCAATACTAGAGGATTGCTTGATAGACGACACAAGACACAAGTTTGATTACGCACATCACCAAAGTAGAGCTTTTGTCTGTCTGGATTATCATCAATGATAAAAGCCACGACTTCTTGGGGAAACTTGCAGTGTCATCGTCTGGAAAAATGATGGATTTTTTGGGTGTCATTTTATAGTGTCTCGGATGTCGTTTTTTGTATATGATTTACATACTTTTTACATATACGCGGCTTCATAGCTTCCAAGAAATTTTTTGGTATGGATATTTTGTATATTTTTTTCTGTCAAGAAGCTTGCCGGCTCATATAATTCCCGGTCTGCATTTTATTTAGTACTGTAAAAAAATTCGATACATTTTAAAATTTTTCATAACATAATCTATCCGTTTTTTGTTAGATTAAACAAACCCCATTTGGTGATATGAGGTTGTTTAAAAATGCTATAGTTAAGACATTAATAATAAGGTATCGCCAGCTAATAAACTGAGATAAACTTGATTTTGTCCGCATGTTTTGGGAATATTGCGAAAATCTATCCGAGAATAAAATTTAGAAATGAGAAAAAATTATCATGATACTCCTGTGTAAACTGAAGGCGCGTGACCTTGTCCTGTTGCATTAGGATAGGCTCCTTAAATATTATTATAAATGTGGATTACTTGTATAAAAAATGGAGCACTAAATTTACCCGATTTCAGGAGTATACTAATATAATTCATTATAGCACTACTAATAATATTGGTTTTAAAACATCAAGATCTTAGATCTTGGTAAGATGACAAGTAATAGGGAGCAATATGAAAGCAAATTCAATTTCAATTAAATGAATTAAATCATCAAAAATTTGAACCGGGAAGCGTCGTACTTCCGTTGTGCGTATTATGCTTGTTTCTTCGCAGCATCGTATGACATCACGTATGAACTACTAATGAAAAAAAACAGTTTCTAGCTGTAAATTGGATTCATAGCGTCTCATCCTCATTACTCTTAATTCGTCTTGCCTTTCCCTTTCTCCTTTGAGTTTTGCTTACGCACATGTTGAATATATAAGAATCCTTTGGGAAGCAAAATTTGTTTACATCTTCAACACCACTTCTTAATTGTATCTATGATAGTGATCTTTCTCAATTACCTCCTTTGAGAAGAGAAGTACACATGTATCATCAATGATATCTTTCTCAAATCTACTTCACATCTCCACTCAAATCTCAAGCGCTTTCCGTCATTTGTTGTGCAACAACCCTAGATCCCTGTTGATCTCCTTGTAAACTCGGATATTCATTAAGACATGAAAGGCGAGTTGAAGAGCAAATACAAACACAAAGTTTGCTTTCTCCGTTTGTAATCTTCACCTAAATCAAATGTGGCGCCTCCTAAAACCAATTTGCTACGAATGTAATAATCTGTGATAAGATATTTTTTTAGAAAAATTGTATTCCAAGAGAAAGGACAATTGTAGAATATACGATTTCTGTATTTTCTTTTAGCTTCATCTACTAACTGCTGATGCGTGCAAAGAAAATGGAGTCGTAAATTATGGAAAATCGTTTGTGCAGCAAATTCTCTGTCTTTACGTCATCAGCGAAACTGTTGTAACTACATGTGACATTATTGTCCTGCTCTGGAACTTTTTTGATTTTATGTTTTAATAATAAAATTCACGAGTCACAAACTCACAATCTATTTTTATGTTGCACATGCATGAGCGCAATCTCATAATGTCAAAAGTTTTTTTTTACGCAAAACAATTCCCAATTTAAGGGAGAGTTCTATAATAGGAGAGTATTCACTCTGCCTTCAAATGCTTTTTATAATATTTGTAAATGTAAAGAATCATATTAAATTCCATTTGAAGTCGTCACTATTAAAGTGTTTAGAGCTAAATTGTCAACGCACGTTTAAAGTGCTAAAAGTAGCTTTTAGGGTGCAAATGTAAATCAAACTGTAAGCGTTAAAAAGTATCGTTTTAAAAAATTAACTAAAAAATTATAAACCAGTCATAAATTTTTGATAAGCACCACTAGATGTAGGCACATGCAACTTACGAGCAATCTATTGAAAAACAGGGTGAAAGGAGCAGATGGTGAAAAAAAACATGAAAGCAATTCGACTATTAGATTACTACGAAAACTTTCAGTTTTATTTGCTCTCTCGAAACTTTTCCAATTTATGAGATGTGTACTTTGTCCACATTATTATTACGTACTTACACAGGATATTAGTGATGAAAAATACAAGACACACAAACACTCACGAGCCCACTCTCTCGTAGAAAAAAGAGCAGAGAGTCTCCAATTTTATTAGAAAACAGAGTAAACGAAAGGAGAAAGAAACCGAGAACAAAAACATTCTAGTAAACTTTTCTCAAGATGTTGATGTAAAATACATTAGTGCAAGGTCTACCTAGTAAGAACCTCAAAAGTGAGCATCAAAATCATCGTTGAACCTTTAATATTCAACTAAACACTGCGTCATATTTATGTACTTCTATTACTTTCCAAACTTTCTCCGAGCACATGAATACCTAAAAGGAGTTACACTACTTTCTCTCCACTTTCATGTTTTATAGTGTGCTTTCTCCAGATGATGAACTCTCGAGTCTGTCAATTCGTGTCTAAAAGCGTGAATGCTTTCTCCTAGACGCGAAATTAGCTCTTCATTTATGTATGACAAAGCTGGCGCATCACAACAGCTTTCACTCCTTTCTCCTTTCACAGCTCTCCCCCGGCACTTGGTGAGTGGAACGAACACATTCTTCGTAAGCAGGCGGATTATCTTCGATGAGCTGTTGAAGAGGATCACCAACACGAGATTGTGGGTCAGGTACAAATTGTGGTCGCTCCTCTTGATCTCGATAATGAACATGAGGCATCCAAGGAGTTGATCTCGGGGAAAAGTCAGTTGTTCCACCGTCTGGTGGTAACGATTGGAGGAGCGATAGAGAAAGCATTCTTCTCATCATCAGCATTCTCGCTTGACTCCGACGGAGGCACAAGGTGCATCGACAAGATACTCCAGATGTGGTCTCATGATGGGGAGCCGGCTGGGAATTTGTGGAATTCGAAGGGAAATCAGAGAAGTTGCTCCTTTCACTCTGATGATTTCCTGGTGGTTGTGGTGAGGCTTCCGTGTTGTGACGATGATCGCAACCAACAATACTAATTCCAGCTGAATCACAAGTGTTTCGCTCCATTGAAGATGGAGACGGTGGGGAAAGTGAAAGTACTGGTGTGGTCCTTCCCACTGTTGCTTCCGCTCCGGATGGAGTTGATGAAGATAATCCTGATGAAGCTGATGACGGAGAAAGAATTTCGGAAGCTCGAGCTGCCGCAATGTAGCTATGCCAGTCCAACTCTGGAACAACAAACGGAGAAAGCAAACCACATGAAATGATTCTGATTTTTCGAACATTTATCCACTTTAGCCAGCAATATGTATCACCCGTCAAAAATGCCAGGATGAATTTGCCCCGTGAGTTCATTCAGAATGGGG
>JAHZMW010003014.1:0-18851 GCA_027743745.1 Alloscopus bannaensis
ATAATAATATGAAATTGCGCAGCATGAGCTTGTCAACTTGTATGTAATCGGTATGAGTGGTTTCATCAATTCATTTATTCGTACACAACAAACCTTTCTGCGTTCAAGTTGAATCTATACGAGTGTAATTTGTAATGCATGCAAACATTCATACTTGAATGCACTTGGGTGTTCACAATAGTATGTAAGCATATAGATAACCTATATCCAGCTGAATCTTTGCAGGTGTTTCTACTCATCTCATAAGCTGCTCTGTGTATCTGCAGAGATAAAAGTAATAAATTGCTGACTTGACATAAAATTACATTGAAGAACATGTAACATAATAGAATATCTCTTCTTCGCTGGTCTTCATGGCACATGGCTCTGCATTTTAAAGTTCGAAATCAATTCTAAAGTAATACAGCTTCTGTTTCAAAATGAAGATATTCCTTTTAGTAATCACTATCGGGTGCTTCGCATGTTTGGCATCCGCCGTGGAATACTTCCCTCCAGGCTACTTCAATGCTTCCGACGTTACGCCAATCACTTGGGCTCATGCCGTCAATTCGAAAGCCCTCCTCGAACAAAATCTTGGGGACGACTCTATCCAATTTTTGGAAGCCGACATAGTGATGGGCGTTCTCATCGGAGGTAACGGCACAATCCAACCTATAATGGCGCACCCACCCGCAATCCTCTCGGATCTGAGCTTTGACATGTTTCTTAATGCAACGGTGGAACACAACCGTAATCTGCCGTTACAACAAAGAAAAGGGATGAAGCTGGACTTTAAGGTTTATGTCGCGGCGGAGCGTTCTCTCCCCATTTTGGGGGAAATGAACAGGACAAATCCGGAGCTGCTCCATTTTCCCGTTTGGATCAATGCGGATATCCTTCCAGGGCCTGTGAACTCGACGGGGGCTGGAGTCAATGGAACCAATTTGATTCAACTTCAGAAAGAGTTTTTACCTCAAAGCACGCTGTCTTTGGGGTGGACCACGCGATACAGAAGATAGTAAGAAAATCAATTCTTTGAGAGTTCAGCCCCCCAAAAAATTCTATTAATTTTTGTGATTTATGTCAATGCAGATGGCACGTATACTTTGGAACACGTCGATGATATGGCTTCCATAATAAAAACTCAATTTGAAACCCCTGATGAGCGTACCAATGCTCAAGTGACGTTCCCGTTGAGGGCCGCAATAGCGATAAACTCAATCGATAACATCAACCACCTTCTCGATGAGGCTGGCATCGAGTTTTCTTCGCCTTCGGTTACCTTATGGGAAGGTTCTTCAGATCCTCTCGTGACTTCATCTGAGCTGGAGGCCTTCATTCAAGCTGTGAATAAATCACGAGTGTTTCTCGATTTGCCTTACAGTTTGGGCCCGCAACTGCGATTAAAACCTGGAGAAACATCAGCCTCAGGAAGCTTGTCTAAAAGTTGGGTTGGTGGAATTATTTTAATGGTATTGGTTTGGTTGACTGGATAATTAATGCAGACTTCGAGAATTATATTGGTTAATTAAAGTTGCTCCAATTTCCAGTATTCTTTTCACAGATTGCAATATATTTAATAATCCTCCATAATTTTTATGACAATGGATATAGTTTTTGTAAAATCAGATATTTTTTTAGACAAACCTACAACTCAACTTGGACGCTGAAAATCTAGACTGCTTTTTAAACACAAAATATTCTTAACTACTAGACATTTATGTAATGTCGTACCGAACAAAGTCGAAACAAAAATTCGTCAGAGCCCTGCTTCTGAGTTGACAAAAACGATTTTTTTGTTCTTATACTTGGTCTACGCAGAAACAAATTATAGAAATAAAGTGAATAAATCTATGATTTACATGATGCGAAAGCTGCAAAATACAATAATGAAAGTGTACACTCAAGAAAAATTCACATTTTTCACTCATATCCCTTCTTGGATTTTCTAATGTTGGCTACTATAATTTCTAACACACAAAAAAGTACAGATTCACCCTTTTCATCACTTCAAATTGTTCAACAAGGTTGATTGGTTATATACATGTGGCTTGCTCTAAATAGCATTTCTGGTAATGGAATAAAAATCAGTACAAGAGTACACAGCACCTACATATCAGTGGCTCAAAAGTAAAATGATGTAATTCTAGTACAAATATAGTAATAATTAAAATTGGGGTAACGGCAATAATTGACAATCATTGATGACCGTGATTTAAGTACATTTAAAAGTATTTAAATAAATATTATTTATACAGCATTTGGAATCAACAGAACGGAAAAAAGGTTACAATTACAGACATACCTAATCAAGAAACAAAATGTTGCGGAAGGTAATATAAATACATAAATACGCTTAGTATGCCTCTCCTTGCCTTAAGATTGCTTTACAATATTCGTGAGAGAAACATTCTGAATTAATTAAACCATTAAGGCATAAGTACATTGTCAAATGGGATGTATTTTGCAGAAGCATTGTAATATAATATATTGTATCGTATGACCCGTGCTGGAATGTGGATCATTGATTTTTTATACACAAGGTAAAATCCACATGTTTAAAGCTTAAATTTCTTATGTACAGTAATTATTGTTGTGGCACGTCTTGTTAAATGCACAGGTAATGTCACTGTAACATATCCGTTTCAATGTTGAGTCGCTACACGCACATAAATAGGTATTCGATATAGATTTTCGCTCAGTGCTACCAGCATTGCTGATGCTGCACAATTTTACAATCTTTGCGACATTTCGACTTTGGTCGTAAATGTAATGGCACCAAGTTTGCAACAAAATCTATTTGCAAAAGCTCCTTAGTTCCTGAGCAGTCAAGAAGAAATTCATATTATTATTATGATTATTGTTTGTATTATTGCTGAGAGTGAGAGTTTGAGATTGCTGCTGATGATCCAAGCGATCCCTCCAGATTTGCCGCATCATTTGGTACTCGCCTGGGCAAACCTTTTTCCAAAAGTAGTAAAAGGAAACGCACTCCATTTGAGATTTGGTCCCGACACCTTTTGAAATCCGGGTGAAATCTTTGCCAGCTTGGACGAGAGAGATTTGGAAGGCCATGATCTCCTCGGAGGTCCACCGCTGGTTTTCGACATATGAGTAACTACGAAGTTTGGGCGGAAGGGAGGGTAGTTTCTCCATGAGACGCAGTAACGCTTCCTAGAAATGAAAATTGAGCAAAACTTGGTGATTTTCACATTATTGAATAGTTATGGATAATTTCACGTAACAAATTATGTACCCTTATGTTTCCTCTGCTGAAGGTGAGTAGATGTAAGGCATACTCCTTATTTTCACCCCCTCCAGGCACGGCGGAGCAACAGGCAAATTCCAAGTACTTGTCAACTAAATAATTTACATTCCATTATTGTTTAGTTTAATAAATTTGCATTAATTCATAAGGTAGCAATTTTACCTTCTTCAGATGAACATCTATTGAGGATGGAGGGATCCCACAATTTTTCATCGACACTTTTGTAAGCCTTGATTTTTCCTTTGTTTGCCCTTAGAACAGGGATTTCCGCCTGGTATTCAGGACCTACATTAATTTTCCTGCACCGGTCCATTTTCCCGCACGCCCATTTCTCCCAAATCTTCTTGGGGAGGGGCACCGGAGTAAAAACTTCAAACGGTACAAATGACTGCAGGCCCCCATTACTCACGGGGCAATGCAAGACAATGTCTTTCGCCGAAGTTGAAATAAGAGTTGGTCCCAAATTCGTCTCCAATTTCGGATAATCATTGGTAACTACTCCGTTTTGACTGCTGGTAACTGGTTGAGTCAACAAAGGGAAATTATTGATGACGGGAAGGCAGTCCATCGCGTTGCTTCCGGTTGACTGGACTGGGAGTGGAATCTGAGGTAGATGCTGTGGAAGGATTTGCAAGGCATTTGGAACGGCTGCGGGCCTACTCTGGGGAACTGCGTCGAACCCAGTGACAAATAGCGAGGTATCCATCTGGTGCTGATGAAGTTGTCCGTTGTACTTTGGGAGCGCCGTGTCCACCTGGAGTGACCCAAGGGACTGGGACAAGTTGACGGAGAGGTTGATGGAACTTGCGGCGGGAGATTGGTCCGCTGAGGTGAAGAGGGGCTCCACTGAGGGAGGATTGGCGAGGTTGGAGCCGGGCTCGTTAAAACTGGACCCAGTGCCAATGGAGGGCGAAGGGCAAATGAAAGACAAGGAGTGGCTGGTAGCCTCAAATGGGGAGTCAGAGTCCTGGCGTCAGACAGAATGTGGAATTCGGAGATAGTCTACGATTGTACAGATAACAGCAACAGTTTAAATTTAAAGTTTACAACCAATCCTTTAGAAATTGTGGATATAATTGGTATACATTGGTGTGTAGCAGTATCCTCCTCCAGCAATAGGATCTTTCGACGATTCTTCCGTAATTTCTGAGGAGGACGAGCAGAGCAGGGAACTGACACAATCTTGAACCGTGGAGAGGCTATTATCTGTATTGTCACTTGAGGTACTATTTCTCCACTCCCAAGGCAAATTGCACGGGTCGTCCTGAGACGGGCATATCACTGGCTCTACAATCCCCTTGATGAGTTGACCATCATTTACCCCTCCTCCCGACATTGTCGACAATTCTGGAAGAGGATCCTGAAACATTTTTGAGACCTACAAGATTACAATAATCAGCAATTACAATACATTCTCCAAAACAAACTCAACCTCGTTGACATTTGATTAGTATTAACCTTTCCGAGAGTATCCTGGTCCATAGCGAGTGGAAGGTCACTCCCATTGTTCTCCACATAAATGAGATGAAAGGCTTGGACACAAATCATCCGGATTGATTCCACAGTCCAACAGGGTAAACTTGTCCATTGGAAACCCAGTGGTGACATTCTGCTGCTGTTGCAACTGTTGACTCCCATCCTTCAACAACGAAGGCAAAAAGTCGCCATTGTTGTTAAGCCCATCCCCAATTCCACTCTCTCCAATGAGAACATTAAGGTCCTGGAAGCTGGCGTCGATAACTTCCGTTGAAGAATTGGCCGTTATAGTGTTACTACTTCCACCTCCGTTAATACAAACAGTGTTAGTATCTTGATCACAGCAAGTCGTGTCTTTTTCTGAACCAGGTTCCACTTTGAGCTTCACCGTCTCTAACGTGAGTTCCGGTTGTTGAGCAATCATCGTCGTGGGAGAAGTTGATGTCTTTCGGTCACCTCCAGCACCATGCTTTGACTTTGAGTGTTTCTCCCCCTTTCCATGCTTAGGGTGGGGGGCAGGCTGGGGTTGGCTGGTGGACTCGTTTGATGGCTGAGCTCCTCCTTCATTTGCAGCTTTTTCTGCGGCTGCCGCAGCTACACAAAAATAAAGTCCGAACATTTTTAGTTATGTTTTTGATAACGAACGATTATTATAATTCTTGTAATATCGAGTACCTGCAAGTTTAAGTAAATTGTTTCGCCTCTCCTTAATTTTCTCCTCGATCAACGCCCTCACACTCACGCTCGCCGTTTGGAGTGGAGTACTATGCGCCGGCTCCTTGGACACTTGATCCTTCTTCTTGCTCCCTTCCGTTTCCTGGAACAAAAAAGTTACTCCAAATGTGAACATTACCCAAAAAAAACTAAAATTCACACACATTTAAATCCAGTCGCATGCTTCGGTTAAAAAGAGTTTTTTATATATAGTGTTTGTGGACTTGTGTAAAGGACTTGCAGAATACATCCAAATTCTCAAGTAAGGCAATTAGGAAAAGGATTTTTTAGAGATTATCAGCAGAGACATTATTACGAACGTGTGCAAAACGTGTATGTTTGAAGTATGGAACGTTTGTGTTCGTTAGTTTTGAAACAAATTAGAGACAAATTCTAGTAGTAGTAATTCTAGGAGAAAGTTGTCCTCAAAGAATAAAAGACCTTTTTAAAATAGCCCCCATGTAATCTCATATGCCCGTTGAGAGCAGGAGTATTCTTAAACCTTCGACAACAAATACTGCACTCAACTGGCTTGTCTTCCCCGTCCGCCCCTTCGGAAAGCCGGTCTTCCTCCATTCCGTTGAGGAGGCAGTCATTAGACCCCTCACACCATGGGGGTCCACTTCCCCCAGAGGGAGGCAGTCCAAGAGGGATTTGGGGAATGGGTAGCGTCACAACTGCTTTCACCATGTCTTCAGAGCTCTGAGCTTTGGTGGGAGTGACGACGGTGGTTGTCATGATGGGAGGTGAAAGTTTTGGAATTTCTCGAGGATTCTTGGAAGCGATTCCTTCCTTGGTGGAGACTGGTCCCGATTTCCCGAGTTTCTTTAGGCTTCCTGCTTTCAGCTTCGATTTGATGCGGTTAGCTAAGGTCGCTCCGATTGCGGGCTTCACTTTGTCTTTGGTTTTAGGTTCCTTCGTTTTGGACGGAGGTGGTTGTGACGGTTTAGGCACTGATGACACCGTTGGAATTGGAGGTGGTGGAGGGATACTGCATATAGGAGGGAGGCTCGGGGTTGGGAGCGGGAGAGGGGCGGAGACAGAGATCGTGGTGGGGATTGAGGACAACAGAGGCTCGGAAGGGACGATGTACAATGGCTTCGGAGATTCTGAGGTAGGCACTGAGAGGTGTGCAGGTTTGAAGGTGAATTCTCCAGAGGAAGTTGGCACAATGCTTATCGGCGTGACGGAGAAAAGCTGTGAGAGAAATTTAATTTTAAAATTGAAATTGAAATTAAATATAGTTTTGGCGTTTAGCAGGAAACTTACCCCATTCTCACTCGTAGGAATAAAGGCATGACTAGTAGCAGACATTGCGACAGTGGATGGCTGTCCATCCAACTGAATGGACGCCATTGGACCAGCAAGTTGAGCAAGCGATGAAGCCGCGGAGGACGACGCCAGAAACAGAGCAACTTTTGAGTCACCCAGTCTCTTGGTCCACTCTTGAATCAAGCGAATGTCGGGAAGCGCACCTAATTTGCTCGAGTCAATAATGTTCCCTACTTTAATCGTGGAATTTGGAAAGGACGACACCAACTTGTCCGGCGTACTCGGAACCTGCGGTATTATCGGAGGGGCGTCTTCAATCGTCTCATCAAAATCGAAGACAGACACATTTTCTCGTTTCAGAACAATTGGCACAGTGGTCGCAGACGGAATCCCGGGGATCAACAGAGGCTGAGAAGGGCTGCAACTTTCACCACTTTTCTGAAGCAAAGGTGGCAACGGTGCGGAGCTAATGACCTTTTCACAACTCGAGTCAATTTGCAACTGAAGCTGAGGATGCTCCGGCTGAAGGACTGGCATCGAGTCCAATACTTTTGGGGTTGTCTTGCAGCCCTTTCTTTGAGGTGGTTCGTTCACATCAATCTTGGCCAAAGTGAAAGTTACACTCGGTGGTTGTTGAGACTGAAGGTTACCAGGGGCCAGTTCGGGTTGAGGGGATTGAGCATTGATTATCTGATGATTGTTCTGACTATTATTATGATTACTGTTCTTGTGCTTGTTGTGGTGACTCGTGAGATTCATGCTTTCCAGGACTTCGTGCCCATGCCTTCGGAATACATAAAAAATATCCACTTTCAGGTCATCGATAACCTTCTTGTCCACCTCCAAAAATTCCTCCAGCCCTTACCGTGCATTTTTGTGGTCCCTGTCGACCAAGAGGCATGCTCTTGTTCCGAGGCTGAGAATGACTTTTTGACCCTCCTCCACTGGTGGCACTACTACTTATCAGGCTATTAACCACTTTAGTCACCGGTGCAGCCTCGGGCTTCACTACAGCGTCATTGTTCGAATTACTCGGCGTTGGTCCCGCCGCGGGAGTACAAATAAATGAGGGGATCCCAGTAGTAGCGTCCGTCACCACAGATATCGTGGCCGTTGCTGGCGACAAGAGAATGTTCCCGGTTCCACCACTCCCTTTCCAACTCACGACGTCCGCCACGGAAATGATGTTATTACAGCCAGCAGTTGTGCTCACCGCAACGTCACTCGAGGTGGCACTACTTATCGATATGCTTATCGGTATACTGCTACACGACGAGATTGGAGTGGCTACCAAGTTCCCATTGTGACTACTGAGGTGTCCACCAGACCCTTGGACGGTGGCGGTGCCTTCATCGCTGGAAAATACGCCTGAAAATAAGGGGGACAGTATTCAATTAAAGTGAAAGGAGAAAGTAGTTCTCTTTCACTCCCATTATGCAAATGAGCAGCGCAACGTGGACAGACGAAATGCTTTCACCACGTTTTCCTCTAATTCCAGTAAAATGCTTTCTCTCGCAACTCCATCCCTCGACTAAAACATACTAGCCAGGTGGAATTTGGAAAGAACTGTGCGAAATTGATTTCATCAAAAATTCATTTCCCATTTCCCTTCCATTTTTACATATCCACGTCTCATTGACAAGTACTTCGAAAACAGAGATAAGCGAGGAAATGCAATATATAAATAGGGGATTCCTATTGTACATTTTTTGCGTAAGGGGCATCGCTTTCGATAATGATTACTTCGATGTAGACTCACGCATACTTTTTGATTAAAGTTGGGAAACAACTACTTCGAGAGGGTTGAGTGAAAGGTTCATTAAAAATTAAAGAGTGTTTTTCCTCCCTGTGTTCTCGTAATCTCGTATATCGTGCAACCATTTCATTAGTCTGTGTTCCCCATTAATTATGCAGGTCTCAATTGGAAATTCACGTGGATCGAAATAATTGGACGATATTCCAGGATATAATTTCCATATCAGCTCATAGTGGCAGCTGCGTCGGCAGCTTTGTGACTGCGAAAAAAATACCTGAGTCATTTCTTCCCAAAGTGGGGAAAATTGGTGACGCGATTTCATCGACACCATCCAGCGACGTGCCGAGACCTTCGTCAAGAAAACTTGCCAAGCTGTCACGATCTGAAATATGAGTCAACAAGGACAAATGAATGAAAATGTCGTTTTTCGCAGAAAGAATGTATCAATTACTCATTTTACTATGAAGCCATTAAGTGTGGCGCTGTCCTAAAAAATTGTAATTATTAGAGGTTGTACCTACCTGACGTAATGAAGTTTAACGAGGCATTGTCCTGCTGACTGCTTGTTCCGCAGAATAACAGACTTTCACTATGGTCAACGGGAATGGTGTAGCTCAGCACTTTATCCTTTGTCGGGTATGGACTCTAGGGACACAACAATTTTTAATAAATAATTAACACATTTTCATGATTACACAATCAGCATCGATTCTAATCCGCTTAAACTCGTAATCGTACAAAAGCCATCGATCTAAGTTTTTAATTTTTTAAAGTTTTATAGCGACAAGAATATGTTTCACAATATTATGCTTTCGGTCAACATTACTTATTCATGATGAAAACCGATCAATGCGGAGAAAGTTGAAAACATTTATTATGTATATAAATTCTTGACCATTTTTTATACTTTATGTTGGAATAAGATATTTCATAGTTTTTCAATGCTTCTGATTACCTGGTTATGGATTAGCCTGTCTTTGATGTCATTTCGAGTTGCCATCATCATGTTGATGACGCTCCTGTCTTCGAAGGATGACCTTCACTCACGTCTTTGTTGGAATTGAGGATTTTGCTCGACCAAGCGGAAGTCTCTCACGGCATTTCTACTCCTTAATGAAAACGAGATCTATGAGGAAAACGAGACAAATTTATGTACAAACGCAATTAAAAAGAGAGGCGCATGTGTGCACTTTTAAATTGTTTTGAAAAAATATGAAAATTTATGGAGGAAAAAGAATTGAAACTCGTCGTTCTCAAAACTGCATTTTACACGAAAGCGGTGAAAGGGGTTTACAAAACTGGTCATTGTACGGGTGATAGGATTTCTAGCGGCTTGGTAGAATGCGCACACAAGATTTGGAGGTTTGAAAAATCTAAAATATGCTTTAAAAAAGTCATGACATGATTTCAAACTGTGCGAAGCTGTTGACACAGAAAGTATACGCTTAGACATAAATGTATATATATTGTATGTACATAATTTGTACATTGGAAGTGATCCATAAGCTAATGTTGTTTTGCTTTTCCTTATAATCATCAATGCATGACAATATGTATTGGCAAGACTGCAAGTTTCGTACTTGAAGAAGACAATTAAGTTCCATCAAGCTTTTAATCTTTTTTTTCTCTTCCAACCAAAAACTCAACGATATTTTTCCCCTTGTCACAAAGTCCTTGTTCTCTCAGACATCTTTTCGGATGGATAGCACCATGATGGAATAATAGCATGTTTTCCCTTCCTCACACAACATGGATGAGTGTGTGTTCTCAAGCTTTCCTTCATTTTATTCACTGTCTCTCCGTCTCAACAATGCAGAGTGGCACAAGTTGATTGAAATGGGCAAGTCTTAAGACTCTGCTCTCTTTCGCTGTGCTGGCAGAGTTCCAAAACAATTTGGACACTTTGCGCATTTTTACCATGATACTGATCTACAATATGTAGTGGTGTTGTGTGTTATTATAGGGCATGTCGTAAAACGGATAAAATGGAATGATAGTGAGTGACAAGAAAAATACGGATTGGGTGACACAAGAAGGAGAAAGGATGGAGAATAAAAGAATGGAGAGACGGGAAAAAAAATTGTGAGTGAAAAACGAACATTTTTTTGAGGAAGACTACGAAATTGAGATGAAGGAATGAGCTAAAAACGGAGTGAAACACGCCTTTGTTCATTTGCCTTTGTGAAGATGATATAAGGACTACAAGACGGAAAACAGAAAGAAGCCGACAATATTATGAATGCTGAAGTTGTTCGGAGTGCCTATCCAGGTTTTTTTCGGCTCGGTTAAATGGATCCGTTTTAATAATGTATACTTTCCTTCTAAACACATTTAATAAACCTATTCATTATATATACGCAGTCATTAATATAATGCCGAAATTAACTAATGACCACAACTTACAACCATATTAGAATATTAAACGATGTCCAAACACAAATATGACTATTACTTTTCATTACTTCCGGAGTTCTGGACTTCACGCAAATATTAGGGTTCATATCCAACCGGAAATAATTTTTACACGCACAAAAATCAATATTAAATTCGCATTTCAGCATCGCTGAGTGAGTGAACGTTTGAACTGTCAACTGGAATGATATGAGCACGTTTTCCGTTGGAAAATTGAAAAGTGTACAGCGTTTGCACTTTGTGATTTTTAGAGACATACATTTATATGTCTTTGAAAGAGTAATGCTTATAGCGTTTTTATATTTCTTTAAACTGTATATAAGACGTGTTTTCGTTTGTTTGTCTTACTGCGGTGGTGGTGGTGGAGTGGGTGTGGCATCAATGAATTAGTGATGATGATCCTCATCATGTGTCCTATGCGTAGAAAGCATGAAACAACAAACTTCCCGTCTCTCACCATACCACAGTCTGTGCGTCCTCGTGAAAGTAGGCTTTTGCACATTGGAAAACTATGCGAAATCGTGTGTGTGTGGGTTTCATGTGGGTAGTCAGTACATAAACATGAGATGAAAGGTTATAAGTTATAAACACTTGTACACACATGTCGATGAAAAAAATTGCAATGCTTCAACTTTCATCCTGGCTTGTTGCACAACTCAATAATTTGCTCGATGCAAAAACATTTATTGACATTTTCCATCCAGCAAATCACATTCCCCTCTCTAAAATAAATCGGATGAAAATTTATAAATTTTTCGTATATGATGACCTTTTGAGAGTTTGCCATTGAGCGGGGGCTCACTACACGGCTCGAGAGAGCCATAAATGTGCTCTTTTTTATTCAAAAAAAATTTAATCAGTTTTTGTAACTAGCATAATGCTTGTGGTGCTTCATAAATGTGTCAAAAGTCCAAGCGAGTACACTGTTAGTGGAGACTCCGAAATAATGAAGAAAATGTTTATTTAGCGTCTTCTCTAGCCACTTCACCGTTGATGACGGATATTACGCGGAGAGGGATATTACGTAATTTACATCGTCATGTACGTGTGTTATAATGAAAAACGAAGAGTGGCTTTTACTGTCTCTAATATGATGTAGGATACACGTATAGAGCCAAGGATAAAATTGGTTTTGTGCGTAGGCCGAAACTGTGCAGAACTCATAATAAATATCATGTTCTCATCTCATGCCAGTTTTTCCAGTCTTTTTAAAGTACCTTGCCGTCATCGTGAAATGTGCATGGTCCTTCGAATGGTTCATGGTGTGCACACCCTGTATCATACTTCACTTGTCACAAGTCACCAACAATACTCATAAAACGTGTGGCATGTGCGACACATCCTTTGAAAAACATTTTTTTTTTAAATCTTAAACAAGAGTGAGAGACAGATTAGTCATTGTTCTGCTTTTCAACTTCACCGCAAGGAGAGAGGTATGATGATGAGTTTTCTCAACCCAGTACATATTTGAAGACAGATTCATTGATGAGATGATTATAAATGATTAATGAAATACTTTCAAAGAAAATGGCGAAAAACCAAAGATATCCTGTCCCACGTTGGGTATAGATGGATGGGAGGTGATTTTTTTGGGAAAATGTGAATGAACGTAATGAGAAGCTCTCCACATGACTCTTAACGTTTATAGGAAAAGGAAAGTGAAGAAATATTACTATTTTCTCACTTTGATGTATGTATATGTACATGTAATAAATAGCGGATGTGCACATTAGTTTCAAGTCCAAAAAATCCAATTTAATGTCTCTTCTGCTCCGTTTCATGTGGTGGTGGTGACTAAATATTATTTTCATCTCTGCAGATTTCAATCGAATTCCTTTGCCCACTATTAGTTCCCCTTATCCTCTATGTTATCTCTTTGACCGAAGAATTTAAATGACTTGAAGTTAGCAGAACCACACACAGAGAGACTGTTTGTGTGTATCATCTGTCTAGCCATTTCAAATATTTCTTCCGTCTCTTCCCCTATCAAAAAGAGTCCTACATACGATTTTTTTTGGCATACGCTCCCCATTTTCGGTGATGTCAGTATCTTTCTACTCGTGTTGCGGCTTATGCACCGTGTGGTGCACTGAAAAATTGTGAGTAATTAAAGGAGCATGACGGAAAAATGGTTGTTCTTTCTGAGGTACTCGACATGTTTACCGAAGGCAAAGAAACCAAAACAGACACCATGCAAAAAAGAGAAACACTAAAACTTGTCCATATCATCTTATGTCGGGACATCATTACGAAATAAAAGTTTCTCTCAAACCCGTCACTATCCTTCTTCTTTCCACTTCAAAAAGTGGTGTATGGATTTCAAGATTTATTTGTCTGATGTGTGCTCTCCGTTTCGGGAATGTAAAAAAATCCACTACCGCATTATCCTGCATTTTTTTAAAAACTTTCTCGGACAGAATTTGAAGATAAGCTTGAAATTATTATTCTTACATATATGTACATAAAATGTGAGTGTGATCATCAAGAGCACACTTTTGGACATTCCTTTGCGCACAACGTGAAAAGATGTGCTCATCACTGAAAACATTGTGAAATTCTAGTTCTAAGCTTCAGAATCCATTTAGGAGGAAGAGAGACAAGGAAGAAAATTAAGAGAGACACAAGACACCATACATTCTCTAAGTGCAGCATCGAAATCCTGAGTAATATTATGCAAGTGATATGCGGTTACAGTTTAGTGCGCTCTGAATACAGTGTAGTACTCGTTGTTGGGAAAGCAATTGAGAAAAAAAAGAAGAGGACTTTTGTCTATTTTTAACTTGTAACTTAACTCTACAAAAAAAGAGAGATACTGATACTGATGACGGCGACGAGGATGATGATGATGATAGAGTTTTATGCGACACGCTAAATATTGTGGATGCTGCGAGTACACGACTCTGCGGGTTTCGGCTTTATGTAGTTTTCTCCTATCTCGTGTGTGCCAAACGGGTGATTTTGAATGAGTCAGTTGTGATAATTTACGGCTTTCTTTTTTACAAATGGCCAGAGCTTAGGGGGATACACATTATGGTTGTTCACGAGTGGAAATGCGAGCGCTACAGGTTATTTGTTTAATTTACTGTTTCATTCTTAGTTATCGGTGGAGTCGGTGCTTCCGTTGCTTTAATTTCAAAATCTTTGGCATTCTTGTAATGAAAAGTGGATGGAATTTTGTATTGTACTAAAATTGTTCCGTATATATTAAAAGGGTCCTAGAGTCATGATATTATGATGATGATTTAATTTCATGACTGCTGGATAAATAAAATAGGCTTGGAGGAAAATTAGTCTCTCTGAAGCATAGTGATAGTGAAAGAGCACGCTTACACTGACATGATTTAGTGTGAAAAGAAAGACATAATAAAAATAATAAGATTTTGTGCCAAAACACAAGAAAAATTCTCGCTTTCGCGTTGCAGTATATTTGACACGAAGCCTCTGTTCTAAATCATTGAGTCTTTTATCAAAATGATTGTGCTTATAAGCCTATACTTTGTGTACAGATGTATTTCACAGTTTTTTATTATGACTTTAGAGGACCAGGGAAAATATGCGTTTTTTGTCACGAAGACGTCTGACAAAGAAGCATTTTATTTAGTGTTCATCCTTGTGAAATGTTCTTTGTATAAAATATCGAATTAATATCAAAGGCAGCCAAAGGTCTCCTCTTTTAACGGCTTTCGAAACAGTTGAGCAGCTCGAACAACTTGAGACACGAGAAAAATGTGGAAAGAGGAAAGTCGTTGTTCTGGCTCTCTCATATGCATACCACCACTTGACTTTGTTGTTTAATCTAAAATGCTACACATTTTATACACGCTCCTTTGAATTGTAGTTGCACAAAACAATCGCAATTGGAGAAGAGCGCTTTTTTTCAGAGATTACAAGACGACATGGAGTTCTTCTCTAATTCCTCTGATTCCGATCCAATGATTTAATTTACCCTTTTTCACTCGAATCTCTGTTTCCCAAATAGATTCAGAGATATGCACAGAAAAGTATAATAACGGCAGTGTATTGTAAAGTTTATCCGTTTTAATCGCTAAGTTCTTTTGGTATCTCATGTGGTACATGAGAGCTCAAAGGAACACAATATAAATGAATAAATACAGCCATCACGGTTCGCTTCTTCGTGCTTCTCAATTATTTTGGCAGGGAGCCAACAAACAGAAACTAAACTCCCTCTCTGAGAAAAAAACGCCTTCTATTAAGAATGTTGTACCTACAAGCAAACTTATAACCTGTAACGTAATGTCCTATAGAAGATTTCAATTTTTGTCCTACACGGGAAGTACTTTATATGTGTACATATCTAATGGTTTATGGAACATGGAATGGAAAAAATGTTTTTACGCTTTCCCCTTTCATACTTTAACAGTTTTACATGGCTAATAATGAGTAAACTATCTCGCACTAGCATATCACATGGAAGGTCCAATGAATTTTTATGGTGTTTTCTGTTTATCATTCAAATACTCGATGTAACGTGGAGAAGAGATTTGAAAGATATACGTATAATGTGGGGCTTATATAGTTTGTTAATATCACCGTTGTACGAAGTTTGCCCGGTGATCAATTGCCCCTTTACTTTACTCGTAGAGTTTTGAATAAAAGTACCTACTGCTCCAAGGATTCCTATATTGACTTGACGATCAACTGCTAGAATCCGTTGGCCCTAATGTCAAAAAGTTGAAATGTCCATTAATGACGTGTCCGAATGTGTAATAAATTCCAATGTAAAAATTACGGCAGATCCTATAAAAAGCATGTAGTTCTTATTAAGTATAAAAAACTCATTCAAGTAATCGTAAACCAATAACCACAATACAATGTTCATAGTTTTCAAATTTTTAATTCAAAGATGTGTTTTCAAGTACACATGACTTGCCCAGAGATTTATTCAGCTAAATACGTTACAACCGATTAATTTCTGGTTTATTAATAATTGTTAGCATAAAAATCATGAAATTAAGTATATCTACAAATCGGCGGTTTTCTTGCTGCATAGTCAATTATAATTCCGGTGGTTATATCATTCCGGCAATTGTCGGAAGCGAGTGACCTTCGGGCAAACTTCGTAATACCAAACAACTCTCAACCTCTTCGTGCAATATGTGTCACTGACAGAAAAAAATGTGGATGCTTCAATTGACACGAGAGTATTTTTTGAAGAAAAACACTGAAAATCTTACGACTACTACATACTGGCAGCACTTGTTCCTTTTGTTCCACAGCGTACGGAAACTACCGTAATTTTGGAAGACACACAGGCATATGGATATAATCAAGAAGCGTCTGATGCTTTGTTTTGCTTTTCATGCATACATGCCTAAATGTTTCACGCACGCCATCCTTTTCACAAGGGGAAAGTCACAATAGCCACAAATTCAACGCTACAAATATGTCAGTGAAATTCGTTTCGCTTTGTCCTTTTTCCACATCGAAACGGTTTATATATAGGTTCACACACGTATTCACAACTATTGTTCCTTAACTCGGATTTCACATATTTACATAATGACTCCATGCTAGTGACACCTTACTCGAGAAGCTTATGAAGGGTAAATGTGTTTTTGAGCCAAAATGATTAAGACAGATTAATGAAAGAATTTATGCGAGCGTGAATTTTGGTGGATTCCAAAACTGAGAGAGGAGGATTACACCCTTTCCTTGTTTTGTAAAACGTTCAGAAGACAGATTTATTTGAGAACATGCATACATATGAAACTCAATGGTGACTCAAATCTAGATATTATGAGATCATTGGAAATGTAAAGATTGTAAATTGGCTTACCTTCAACTGCTGTGTGGAAGTAAAAAGTCGACGGATTCCCTATATTTTCATTGGAAACTCACAAAACGACCATTAATCCGTTTCACTCTTCCGATACGCCAGCAGGACTCATGAAAGCCATGATTCCATGACGCGGAAGCTTAAAATCCAAAGTTTATATTTGCTTTGTATAATATGATGTACGTTAGAAGAGTATCGACGAAGCAGAATAATGTACTTTGAGTATGTCAAGGTTCCACAAGGTTATCGAGATAACAATGTTCTTTGTTTATCCACCACGATCTCATCAAGACTGACACTCGGAGTCATCATTGTCTTGACATGAACACATAGACACTCTCGACGAAATTCCATTACTTCTTGGCCTTTAGGTAGGTTGGCTTTGAAAACGGAGAAAAAAAATTAATGTGAAAAACCTTTTTCGCCCTTTGTGATTTTGGTCAATAGCCAACTAGAACGATTTATAAGGACACAAAAAGTTAATGATCACCAAACATCTATACACACGTATGCATTCCTTAACTCGTGTCTGTCGTCTGCTAATGTTTGCTTCTAGTGGCTTTCTTGACTATGAATCATTTTCGATGCACAGAACACTTTTCACTTGCTTTCTCTCCACACGTGGACGGCTTCATTTTGCAAAATGTTTGCAGGGAACTCTTGAACTGTTGCAGTGATAGAATTTTTCAGCACTTTATCACCCAAAGTCCACATGAAATCTTAAAATGTCACCTTCCACTGACCATCAACATCAGCAACTGTTCCGACGATAAGGGAGAATTGTGTGACGAGCCTGTCACGTTTCAGGCTCACCCTTTGTACCGTATCACCAGATTTTGTTTACGCTTCAGTTTATTTCCCCGTTATCATATTCCGGATAAAAAGGCGATTCGCTTTGATTTCATGTCATTTTTGTTTGCATTTGATTTGAAGAACAATGACTGTGTGACACAGCAGTTAAATGCAAACACACAAAATTTACAGATTACTCCGTCAGGGAGAATGAATGCTTCTTCAGTATAATATGGAACGTTCTATACGAAACGTTTTTAGCTCCTCTCCACATATACACGTTGGATACAAGAAGAAAGGCGATTTTTACGATATAGTTCGTGAATGCTCAACATTCACAAAGTGGAGAGTAAATCATTGGAATGTTACAGAGCTGGATACAGGAAAATTCACCTTCACTCATTGACAGACTACCGGCTTTTTATGTCCTTTTTATGAATCTCTTATAAGTCTGCAGCAGGTGGAGTGAGGAAACAAGTGGTGCGCTTTGTTAAAAGGCAATGAGGAATAGGCAATGAGGAATTATTCAAATGAGTGCCAACCTGATGAATCATAATGTTGAAAAACTCAACAAGTGTTCAATAGGCGTACGAAACTAAATTTTTTAAACACTCAACTGTTTATCACAATTTCCTATACGACTGTATACGAGATACAGTGACAAAATCAACTTTCACCTGTTAAGATTATTAGTAATTTCCCTTTTTCCCAATTCGGGTGGAGAGGTCACATTATGGAAAGTGAGATTTTTGAGTAGTCTGAAAAATTACTACCACTCACACTGTGCATGCACTCACCAAACTCTCTCTGCTCCTGAGCACGTTCCATGGGGAACTGCACTTTACGTTGTACATGTGCCATGTGTGAGCGTGTGGAACTTTTTACATTTCCGTTTCTCCCTTCCAACAACTCGTATGCAGTTGTTGTGCATGTAAAAAAAATAAAAGTTTTGAGAGCAATATATATTATACTAGCATGCTCATCATGATGTGCTTTCGAAGCGTTCCATTTCCCCCATACGTTCTTGGAAGCTTGTGAGTTTGTCAAAATCTGCATTCGGAGACTCATCGGGTCTTAGTACAAGTAGGGTGCAGCAAAGTTTTCGGTTTTAAAATGCACAACACTCAAGTGAACACTTTCCACTGCCTGCAATGAATGTATGAATATTTCGAAAAAACTTCAACATGAAATGGTATACATCTTTTATCTCTCACACCTTTGGACCGTATTAAGGATAACAGAGCTTTTAAATATTAGGTATGTACAGTTCCATTATATGTTGGACATCAGCACACTTCATGCACAAAACTGTGTTCGTTCATTTCAGAATGGGAGTTGGCATATTGCACCAGCTTCATTTTCTCTAAGAGAAATCATATTTTATC